>RJWH01005495.1:0-67693 GCA_004363575.1 Solenodon paradoxus
CTGGGGGTCTGGACTCCTGGTCCAAGGGAGGAGGACTGGGGTCTGGACTCCTGGTCTGAGGGAGAAGGACTGGGGGTCTGGTCTCCTGGTCCGAGGGAAGAGGGGCCAGCGCTGACCCAGCTCCTGCCGCTGGAGCACAGGAATGGTAGGTCCCGCACTCTCTAACTTGTCAGGATTTGCTTCCCTGGAGAGGCCTTCACTTACCTGTGTGCCTTCCCTTGTCATCTTCTCATCTGAGCTGTTGAGGTCTGAGGCCAAAGGTCCCTGGGGTGGGAGGTGCCTCCTTTTGACTTTGCCCAGCGTGGAGGAGGGGGAGGAGCTGAGCCAGCTCTTCGGGGACAGGGATGGAAATGGCCTACCTCAGCAGCCCTCCCCCCATGCCGATCAGGCAGGGAGGGAATTGGCTGGAGCCTCTCGCCCTGTCTAGAATGCCCTGGGCCTGGACAGAACAGGCCAGAGGGACCTCCTAAGTGCTGGAGGCAGCACTGGCCTTACCAGGGCCCCTGCTCCCTCTCGCCTGGGCTGGACACTTTTCTTCCTTCTGTCCCTACCCTCAGCTTTGGGCTCGAAGACTTCTCCCTGCCTCCTGGCTTCCGTGTGGCCCCAGAAGATATGCCTCATCCAGCTTCAAGGTGAATGGAGGGGAGTAGACCTTTGGATCTCCAGGGGAGGGGCGCTGAGTTCATTCCTCCCCGCTCCCTGCTACAGGAAGGTGGGGGGCAGGGGGAGACAAGTGAAGCTGCAAACCCCAGAGGCCTCTGGGGGCGTTACTGGTCCCTCCTTCCTGTGTCTTAGTCCCAGTGGTTCATGGGAGCTGTGGTCTTTTGGTTTGGAGGTTGTGAGCAGATGTTGGGACACCAGGGTCCGCCGTCTTTTCTCAGGCTGCCGACCTGCAGCTGGAAATGACACAGATGCCGCACAAGAAGCCCGACCCGAGCGAGACGCTGCTGTTTGGGAAGACATTCACCGACCACATGCTGATGGTGGAATGGACTGTGGAGAAAGGCTGGGGCCGGCCCCGCATCCAGCCTTTCCAGAACCTCACGCTCCACCCGGCCTGCTCCGCCCTCCACTACTCCCTGCAGGTGTCTGCCTCCCGGGGTTGCCTTCCTGCCTCTCTGGTCTCTTCCCTCCCGCTGTGCCACTGGCCTGCCCCACCCCGGGGATTGCTCTGAATGTCTCTGTGTCCTGTGCTGTTCTCCTCGGCTGGCTTGCTTTCCTGTTTTTGCAAGGAGAGGCGCAGGCAGGAATGAAGGCGGATAGGCAGACAGGATGGGAGAGGAGGAGGAGGTATTTTATTCTGTTTTCATTTAGTTGTTCACACTGGTTGCCTCCCCCTGACCTGGGACTAGAACCCAGGGGTAGCCAGGTGGTCTGCGTCCTTCTGTGTTGATTGACCTACTGCTGCTCCACCAGGAGGTGCCATCTGTTTTCTGAGCCCCTGACCGTCCCGTGCTGGGTGGTGTGGATTCCCTCCGGTGAGCACGTTTTTTCCCAGGAAAGGCCGATGTTTTGGTCCCAACCAGCATGAGTTGTGCTGAGGGAGGCCTGTGGGCTGCCACCTCTCACTGGCAGGGGCGTGGGGTCTGCCCTGGCCAACGGGGTCTTTAAGGAGAGGGGCGGCCCCTTCGAGATGATCATACCAAGAAAGGCTTGGCATCTCTGGGGCAGAGGTGGGGCTGGTGTGTGACGGAGGAGGCTGAACGTGGCACCCGGGAGCCAGGAAGGGTCTGAGGGAGTTGGAGGGAGAAGCTGAAGGCTGGCTTATGTCATGTGGGGCTGGAGCCCTGAGATGGGCAGGAGGAGCCGGGCAGGGGCAGAGAGATTCAAGGCCATGAGGGAGGGGCAGGCTGGGGGAGAGGGCTGAGAGGGCCAGGGACCGCCCAGAGGTGTGACTGTCCCCTAGTGGACCTGGGGACTGTCGCCACATGGGGACCAGGAGGAAGGACTTGGTGGGACTTCCTGAGCATGAGGGGCTATGAGGCAGGAGGTCAGAGGCCTGGGTTTGTGACTTCAAGCCGTGGCCCAAAGCGAAGTCTTCATGAGGAAACTTCACTCGTGACAGGGTTTGGATGAACCTCCTGCAGCCCTTCCAGCTGTGTTTGGGTGACCTTTGTCCCCGAGGGCATGGCTGTGTGACATTAGGCACATTTTCTTTGGGAAGGTGGAGGCGCTTTTATCCCTCCTGTACTGGAGAGAAAACTGGAACCAGTCAGTTCACCACAGAGCAGGCACGGCTGTGGTCAGATGAGACACGGCCGGGGTTCCGTCCGCACGTCCCTGCGTGGGCTGTGGGTCTTTCTCTCCTGGTGCCCGGCTCTCAGCCACTCACCTGCTGTGGATGCAGGACATGTCTTCAGTGGGGTGAGAGGAGACACCCAGATTTTTCCGACTCCGCTGTCACACAGGGGCCCTGGGACCAGCTGAGGGCCCAGGAAAGTCACCTCCCTGTCACAGTGCCCTGGGTCCCGTGCAGAATAGCAGTTGTTATTGTGATAACAACACACATATACATAGCAATACACACAGCGATAAAATGTCATTTCCACTGTTTAATTTTTTTTAATTGTTTTTTAAAGGACAGGTGCAGGCAGGAATGAAGGCTGGCAGGCAGGCAGGAAGAGAGAGGGCAAAGAAGCATCTATATTTTTATTTAGTTGTTCATCTTGGCTATTCCCCTACCCCACCTGGCTTGGCCCTGGGATGTGAACCCAGGTCCTGGGGATGCATGTGGACTGCGCTTGGCTGGAGGCAGTGGAGCCAACACTTGCTCCATCAGGGCGCGCTTTATTTTTTTAAAGAGGAAGGAAGGGCGAAGAGGAAGGAACATTTGGAAAGAAAGTGGAAGCAGTGTTCTTATTTGAGTGTTTTGTTGTGTCCTGCACCCCAGGTCCTTGGGCTTTACCTGGGCCACACCCAGCCACTGCTCAGTGCCCGAGCCCTCGCGCGCACCTGACACTTAAAGTCCACAGTTCAGTGGCACTGAGTACATACATGGTGTTGTCACCACTGTCTAGTTCCACAGTGCTTTCGGCTCCCCACACAGAAACTTTGTCCCCACTAAGGGGTCCCCCCGGGTGCCTTCACCCCAACAGCCATTAATCTCCTTTCTGTCCTCATAATCCTGTCTTTTTACCCTTTCCATTTTACGAGGAGTGTTTTCAAATGGAAAACGTTGTGAAAACAAACAGGTGACACCTTCACACAATTCCAAATTCAAAATGTGAATGAGAAGGCGTGGCTCCTGGCCGGTCCCCACACCCACCTGCCCCTGCTTCTGGATGCTGCGTGATGTGCGCGGTCACGTGTCGCTGACCAGGGGGATTTGTTCTGAGGAATGTGTCCGCAGGTGATTTCACAGTCGTCTGACCGTCCGAGAGTGAAATCACACAAACCTAGCTGGTGGCGCCCACTGTCCAGCTTGGCTGAGAGGTGGGGCCTGTCGGGGACCCGGGCTGTGTGCGTCCTGATGAAACTGCATGCGCGACCAGAATGTTTCTTCACTCCATTGTCTCCTGCAAAGGATAGCAGACTGGACACTCCTGACATGGCGTCTGGCTGTCTTCCTTTAATGTGTCTTGGAGATGGCCGATGAGCCTTTTCCTTCTTTCTGCAGCTCCCCTGTAGCCCATCTAACAAGGCCTCGTCCAGGCAACTCGCTCTTGCTGGACACTTGGGTGGGGCCCAGCCTTGTGCGGCTTTATAGTATTGCAATAAACCATCCAGCAAGCACATCCCGTCCTGTGAGCACAAGTTTTATCAGTTGGCACTTTCTAGAGCTGTTGGGTCAAAGGCTCTGTGTGCTCGGACAGGTCGTCTCTGCTGGACGGCGGACCACATGCGGCGTGCGGTGACCCCACCGTCTAGGTCTGAGGTTACACTCAGTGACATTCCCACTGTGGTGAAATCGCCTAACAATGCATTTCTCAGAATGTGGCGCCATCATCAGTGGGTTATAAAATTTCACTTGTGGTGCGCTCTGGTGGAGCAGCAGTTAGGTCAGTCGCCTCCAAAGGAGCACAGGCCACACAGGTTTGAGGCCCGGGTCCTGGGGGAAACAACCAGTGTGAAGAACTGAATGAAAATAAAGATGCTTCCTCCTCCTCTCTCTTCCTGCTTGTACCTTTCCTTTAAATAAAAGCATGTATTTGTAGGAATAATTTTTGTGTTCATCTAGATGAGGCATTTGTGATCTGGACTGAAAGCTGCCCCAGTTTTATTGTGATGCAGTCAAACTTATCCATCGTCTTCAGCCTCTGTAATTTGCCATATTTAGATTATCATCACCTGTCCAGGAGAGAGAACAGCTATCTGGTTTTCTATAGCTTTTAAATTTTTGTTTAAATCTTTATTATGCTGGGATTTTTTTTTTTTTTTTTCCTGTTGTGAGGGGTTATAGGAATTCAATTAAATTTTTTTAAAGGAAAGCTGCAGGCAGGAATGAAGGTGAGCAGAGGCAGGAGGGCAGGAAAAGAGAGAGGAGGAAGAAGCACTTTAGTTGTTTCCTGCCTGGGTCTTGAACCTGGACCTTAGGATGCATGCAGGACTGTTCCCAGGGTGTACTAGGCCAACAGGGCACCCCCCAATTAAACTTTTTTTCCCCTGGGTGGATATTTGGTTGTCCCAACACCACTTAACTGAATTACCCACACTTCTCCTGCTTGCTCTAGAACACACGTTCTAGTCTCTTTCATTGTTCTGTCTGTCTACTTATAGATCAGTGCCACTCTGTTTTAAGTACTGTAGGTTTGTAATCTATTTTAATAGTTGACCAGGTGGGTGGTGTTAGTGCAGATCCTGTGGGACTGGCAGGCCAAGGAGAGAATTTGGGCCCTACAGTGGAGATGAGGGTCTGTTTTCTTTGTGTGATGCCCCGAGCTCTGAGCCCCGCTGTCCTGCAGCTCTTTGAGGGCATGAAGGCATTCAGAGGCCAGGACCAGCAGGTGCGCCTCTTCCGACCGTGGCTGAACATGGACCGGATGCTGCGCTCAGCCCTGCGCCTGTGCCTGCCGGTGAGGGCCCTGGCTGCCTGGGGAGGAGGGCGCCCCTGGAGGCTCACGGGCTCAAGGGCCCCCTGACTTGGTGGAATCCCACCAGGGTTTCGACAAGGCCCAACTGCTCGAGTGTATCCGCCGGCTCGTGGAAGTGGATAAGGACTGGGTTCCTGCCAGCACGGGCACCAGCCTCTACGTACGGCCTGTGCTCATGGGGAATGAGGTGGGCCAATTCCAAGACTCAATTTGGGGGGATCCTGAAGGGGAGAGCCTGGGGACCCCAACTCCTGGGTCGGGGGATGGACTGGGGACCTGGACACCTGGGTCCCTGATGCCCACTTCCCTCCATGGTAGCCCTCACTAGGTGTCAGCATTTCCACGAAAGCCATCCTGTTCGTCATTCTCTGCCCTGTGGGCTCATACTTCCCTGGAGATGCTGTCACCCCTGTCTCTCTCCTGGCTGACCCAACATTCATCCGGGCCTGGGCGGGCGGGGTCGGCGACTGCAAGCTGGGGGGGTAAGTAGGCCTGCCCCCTTGCCCGTGGTGGGTTCCCTGGGCGTCAGACAGCATGGTGCCCATGCCTCAGGTGGTGGCCCGTGGGCGACAGCCCTGCGCGTGCTGATGGGAGGCACCGTCCTTGGGAGAGCTGGGGGAGGTGTGTGGGGAAGGCAGGACTAGCCTTCCAGAAGCCTCCAGAACTGACCTTTTCACTCTGCTCACTGGTGTCTCCCCCAGGAGGCTCTGTCGCACAGCACGCAGCTCCGTGTCCCCTGGCTGCCAGCACCAGTGCATGTGGCTCCCTGGGGGCGTGTCTTCCGGGGCTTTGATGCTGCAGCAGGGGGTGGTTTGGTTCCCAGAGGCCAGGGCAGAGGGTGGGGCGGGCATGTCGGGATAAGTGTTGCCCCAGCTGGGGTTTCAGTGCGTTCTCTCCACACTCCTCATGAGGCCTCCTGAGGGCCGGGCCCTGTGCTGAGTGAAGTTGGGGACACAGATGGGTCAGCTCTGGGCTCTGCCCTCCAGGGGCCCCTGGGAGCCCCAGAGCAGCGGGTGCTCTGATGGAGGTGACTGATGTGGTGAAAGCTTTCACCCCGGGGCCTCTGGCGGGGGGAACACCTCACTTGAGTATAAAAGACAGCGTCCTGGGTACAACAAAGGAACAATTTCTAACCATTGGACCACGTTTGGGGCCACCTCACAGAAGTCAGGGAAGAAGCAGTCATAGGCCAGGCCTTAAACTCGGACAGGGCTTGTGAGCAGGCGAGGGGCGAGGCTAGCTCTGCGAGAGACAGTGGGTAAATCATGTGGCAGGGGAATCACTGAGGTGGCCCCATTCACTGGGCAGCCCAGAGATGGCCTGGACCCCAGTCCGGAGTTTGGAAACACCTCTCAGAGGAGGTGACATCGCAGATGGCTGTGAAGGACACTGGGGATTTGGTCAGTTGGGAGCAGGGTGAGGACTGTGATCCCAGCAGAGGAAACAGTGACACACTTGTGACCTGGAGGGTGGGGAGGGGCCAGTAGGGGGTGTGGGCCATGCAGACCCTCACCCCATGCTGTTGGCCTGGGGGCACAGGGGGGCTGGGAGTTGGGGAGGTGGGGATCGAGGGGGGCTCCTTCCTGTGGTTGACCAGCTGACTCTTCCCAGGAATTATGGGCCCACAGTGTTCGTGCAGCAGGAGGCGAAAAAGAGGGGCTGTGAACAGGTTCTCTGGCTGTATGGGCCCGACCACCAGCTCACCGAGGTGGGCACCATGAACATCTTCATCTTCTGGACCTATGAGGATGGGGGTGAGCCTACCCAGAACCCTCCCAAGCCCTGGAGCAAGTGGGTGCTATCCTTCCTCGCAGACTGCAAGTCGCGGGGTGGGGGGGGGACGGGTGGCTCCTCAAGGCTGGGCAGGTGGGCCTGAGGATGGGCGGTAACACCCCGTCCCTCCTGCTACCCAGTGCTGGAGCTGGTGACCCCGCCGCTGGACGGTGTCATCCTGCCTGGAGTGGTCAGACAGAGTCTGCTGGACCTGGCTAAGACCTGGGTGAGGGCGGGCAGAGTGATGGGCGCCTGATGTCTGCCCCGCTTGGGACTCTGTCCCTCCTGCCCCTGTCTTCCTCACAGCCCTTAGGGGAGGAGTCGGGGCTCTGAGTGGGGCAGCGCACGGGGCCCCGTGAGGCTGTCTCTTGTCCTGCAGGGTGACTTCCGGGTGGCGGAGCGAAAGGTAACCATGACGGAGCTGGCGCGGGCGCTGGAGGAGGGCCGGGTTCGGGAAGTGTTTGGTTCAGGCACCGCCTGCCAGGTCTGTCCTGTGCACCAGATCCTGTACCAAGGCAAGGTGAGGCGGCCGCCTGTGGGGCCGGGAGCGAGCAGAGGAGCGCCAGCCCTGACCACACTGTCTTCCCCAGACCCTCCACATTCCCACGATGGAAAAGGGGCCTGAGCTCATCCTCCGCTTCTATAAGGAGCTGCGGGCCATCCAGGTGAGGTGTCCTCGCTGGGAAGTGGGCGGGACGCTTGCTCCCCAGAAATGTCTCACGAGCCACCACCCAGCCATCGCGGTCCCTCCCATCACCTTTCGGCCCCAGACTGAGGCTTTCCTTGAGCCCCAGTGACCTAGAGCACCCATTAGAGCCAAACAGCCCCTTCCTACTAGCCCTCTGCGCCCCCAGTATCCTTCCGGTGTGGGGCATCCCCGTCCCAGGATCCTCTGCGCCCCCAGTATCCTTCCGGGGTGGGGCATCCCCGTCCCAGGATCCTCTGCGCCCGCCGTGTTTCTGGTGTAGGAACTTCCTTTCCCACCCGTGAGGACTTGAATCCAGTATCCGGCCGCAGAATTCCTCCCTCCATGGATCCCCACGAGCCCTTTGGCTTGGCCCCGGGATGTTTCCACTGGAGGCGTTCCATTTTGAGTTGAGATAATCTGTCCCTAGAAGCTCTGGGTTCTTTTCCTGATCCTGCCTTTCTTGGGATTTATGCCAACTCCGGTAATAGGAGCTTAAGAGCTACACCTCTTTACTATCCGAGCTTCCTCGGCAGACGTGACTTTTTCAGAGAACGTTCCAAGAACTCCTTGTTGCAGAATGTGTCTCCCGTAAGCAAGTCTTTGACGCGGCTGCCCCCTCCCTAGGACAGCGGCGGAGCTTCGGAAGCGGACTACACTTCCCAGGAAGCCTTGGGGGCGCCCCAAGGCCTGCTGGGAGTTGCGGTGCGGCCAGGCTCACGCTCGGCCTCTATTGTCTTATTGTCTCGCAGTACGGAACGAAAGCCCACGAGTGGATGCTCCAGGTGTGACGCTGCGCGTGGCATCCACCGACCTGTAGCAGCTAGCCCCAGCCGGACCTTTGCCTCTTACCAATGACTCACCTGAAGTGCAATATGAAACGAACGGCCGGGGGCCAGGGCGCCTGGGCCTCTGCTGCCCCCACGTGGTCGTCACACTCCCAAAGCCATAAGGGCCGGACCCAGGCGTCTGGGCCTCTGCTCCGCCGATCAGGCCTGGGGATTTAGGTCCCCCCCACCCCGTGGCTCTGTTTTGTGGGGTCAAGAATGCACCTTGGTCCCAACTCTGCGACTCTCCGTTTTTTTTAGGCCGGGATCTCCCGATGGTACCGTTTTTTTTGTGTTTATTCTCCCTTTCTTGCTGCAATTTTGAAATAAAATGCCAAAGATCAAGCAAGACAGTAGCTGTTACCTCCAGAGCAACTCAGGGACTCTCGGGTCTTACCTAGGAATGTCAGTCTTCGGCCATTTGATTCTCGAAGACCCCAAGGATCCGCATCCTCTCATGTCCCCACGGTTTCTCACCATTTTTATCAGGAGCTGAACTTAGCATCTGCCACCAATTCTCCTTCCCCACTTCCCCACTGGGGACAGTGCCACTCTGCACAGTCATTAGGCCAGAACCGGACTCTGTGCCTCTTCCACGTCAAAGCCATCAGCCCCCCTGCAGCCCTGTCCTCCAGCCAGGCTCTGCCCTTTGTTCCCTCACCTCCTTCGACTGGATCTTGTCTTCTGACTGGACCTTTTAGATGGGACAACTTCCTTCTCTCTGACTTTCAGTTTTACCCCGAAGGGGTTGCTGCCCTGCCCCTCCCTTGGTCCCGCTCATCCAGGACTTCCAGCACCTCCAGCCAGTGGTCCCCACCCCAGGGGCAGCGTTGTGACAGCCACACAACAGTGATCTCTGTGATTCCGCTTTTACACACACACGCACACACACGCACATGGAGAAAGCCGGACATGAGGACCAGGCATATCTGGCTGCAGATCTGAACTCAAACCTGCCTTATTTGCTTGGGGTGTGACCTTGGCCTACAGCTTTATCAGCTTGCTGTGGGGAGACGCCGTGGGGCTATTGGGCAGCGTCTAGCCAGCAGCCAGCAGCCTTGGGACTACAATTCTGGTTTGTTGGGGGTAGCAGCTAGTCTCAGCTACACCCTCTCTTCTGGCAATGATTGATGGAGAGGTCATGAGATGCTAGGGGAGATTTGCCTTGAGACCTCTGGGAAAGTTTTTTCCCCTTGATAAAAAATCTGGTGGTTCCCGGGCCAGTGAAAGTAGTTCACGGGGTTCACGACCTGGGGCAGTGGGGGACCAATAAGAATAACTCGATAAATGCTGCTTCCTCCTCTCGCTGCCTGCCTACTATTCTTCATTTCATTCCTGTCTGCTTTCTTCCTCTTTAAAAAAAAAAAAAAAAATCCGAAAAGGTTACTTCTTTTCGTTCCTTCCCACTTTGAGTTCTGTGACCTGGAAATGGGATGCCCGGAGCTGCTGCAGCCACTTGGTGCCCATGAAGAGCACCATTGCCCACACACTGAACACAGCAGAGCACAAAGAGCACATGGTTCTCTAACCATGAAACCTCTGGTTTCCGGACTTTTTTCTTTTAAGTCAAAACAAAAACCCATTTAGACCACTTTTTTCAGGACATTAATCTTTTTTTACTTGCAGGGGAGCACAGGCGCGCGCGCGTGTGTGTGTGTGTCCATGTGTCCATAAAGCTTCCATGCTTCTCTTTCTTGATGGCCAGAGCTGGTTGTGAAACAAGGAACTAGAGAAACCTCATTTTTGCTGGGTTACTGTAAAGACCACAGAGGCCTGGGGTGGACTTTCGAGAGAATCCTCTGGCCGTGAAACAGAAACCTTGGACCCGCCCAGTGGGACCTTGGCTGGAGGGGTTTCTGTGAGTCTGCTGAGACCTCGGAAGAAGTTTAATGTAAACAGCATAGCTTCAGACATTTAGGGTGTGACCTTTACTTATGCAAACCGACCTCTAGACCACTTCTACACATACCCTTACACGCCGGACACACCTGGGGGCTCTAGAGGAATTGCAGATTATACCTAGTATAAAGGAAACATGTTACAAATGTGACTGTATGGGAGCCATGATTGCGCCTGTCAAAAATTATTAACTGCCTGTGTTCTCTGCACCTCTCTGTGTGTCTGTAAACGCTGAGCCACGCGCAGAGCACCGTGAGATTTGGGTTTTCTTATCACCCCCACGGTCCTGGCTTAATAAATCTCCTAAAATAATAATTTCTGGCATGTCTTTTATTTCATTGGTTACTTTGCAACAGCCGTGTCCTGAGAGAATCCCAGACTCAAGTAGCCGGTTCGTTGCTGAGTAGACTGGACCCCAAATGAAGAAAGAGGCCAGATTTTTATCTTAGATTTGAAGCCATTGTTAGGAGAAAAAGAAGACCACCTGGGGAAATGGCTCAGAGGTAAACTACCTTCTGAAAGTCACTTCTTCAGGCAGCAGCACCTAAGACTGAACAAAGAAATATATTAACATGCAATAGTTAAGTGTTGTTATTTTACAATGAATCCATGAATGAGTATTTTGTTAATTTTCCGTTTTAATTTCTAAACTGTCATATCGATAAATGGAACCCACATAAGAAAGTATAAAGAGATTTCAGGATCAAAAAGTTTGAGAATGGCACGCCCTGGTGGAGTAGCTGTTGGGGGCTAATTGCCACCAAAGGCGCAAACTGGCACACCTGAGTTCGAATCCCAGGCCCGGGGGAGAAGCAACCAGCATGAACAACTAAATAAAAATAAAGTGCTTCTTCCTCCTCTATCTGCTTGCCTGCCTGCCTACTCACCTTGATTCCTGCCTGCACTTTTCCTTTTTTTTTTTAAAAAAAGTTCATATCAAAAGACATGATTGTTTAACATGATTAGTGAAATGGAGGCATTTCCAGCTTTGGAAAATCAAATTTGTAAAATTTTTTTTTATCATATATGAATCCAAAGATGTTGAGGGGTTCTTCTTGACGGGTTGAATAACCAAATTAACATCAGACACAGGATAAAATAGCAATTGAATTCTGTATGTTCAGGGAATATATGTAGACATGAGAATTCGAAGGCCATTCTCAGGAACTGGACAGGGGCCTGGGGCTTCAAAGGAGAGGGTAATTCACAGGACGATAAGAGAAGCATTTATGTTTACTAATCAAACATTTGCCACTCTTACAGGTGAGTCAAAGTTATTTCTGATAATAACTCTTTATAGGCAAAGCCCTAAATTCAAATTAGTTACAAAAGAGGTAAAAGTTTCCTTGAACTCAGAAGGTTTCTGTTGGCTTTAGTTTACAATAACTCACATGCCAAAGCAGAAAATCTTGGGGATGAGGAGCCAGGGTAGGGGTTTGGGGGGGAGCTTTTCTGAGCATCTTGGAGAGGATTGTTCGGAACCCCTTCAATATTTTTGTGAATTTTTCCAGAATTTGGATTACTGGATTAAATAAAAATTCACATTTTAGTTCCTTCCATTTAGTGTCTTTAAAAGTTTTTTCATATTATGATATCTTTATTAAGATGACTTATAAGATTTAGAAAAAATCGATTGTTGAGATACCCTGGTGGAGTAGTGGTTGGGTCTGATGCAGCTGGCAGAGTGCAATCCACATACCAAGGACCTGGACCTGAGTTTGCCGTGGCCCCCAGGGATGGGGGTGCGGGGTGGGGGGGTCCTAAGGGTGGTAAACAACCAAATCGAACAACTAAATAAAAATGTTTCTTCCTCCTCTTTCTTCCTGCCTACCTGCACCTCTCCTTTAAAAAGGTAAAGATAGAAACAAAACCGTTTTCTAAGAAGTCAGCCCTTCTCTGAGGCTCAGGCAGCTAAGGCTCAGGCTGTGGAAATGATAACCTGGGTTCAAGACTCCTGGAAGGGGGCGGGGGCAGACGCAGACGGAAGGGGGAGGAGGGCGGGGGGGTCGCAAGAGTATCAGAGCCATTGCTGTTTTAGTATGCTCATCTCACCAGTCTGCTAAGTGCCAGGTATTACAAAACTGACGGTTCTCATTTTTTTTTTTTTTTTAAAGGACATGTGCAGGCAGGAATGAAGACGAGTAGGCAGGCAGGCAAGCAGATAGAGGAGGAAGAAGCACTTTACTTTTTACTTTTATTTGGTTGTTCCCAGTGGTCGCTACCTCAGCCCCCACCCCCAACCCCCAACCCCCACCTTGCTCCATTCAGAGGCGATTGACCTAACTGCTGCTCCATCAGGGTGCGCTATGAACATTTTTAAAAGAGGCTGGAAGGAAGGGAGAGGTGGGGAGGAAGCACTTAAGAAAGGAAGGAAGAGGAAGAAGAACTATCTTTGAGTTGTTCATTCTGGTTTATCACCCTCCCAGGTCTTTAGAATGTATATGGTTTGCATACCAGTGTCTCGGCTGTCTGAGCCACAAGGGCGCACTCTGATATGAGCATTTTTAGAGTTTTCTAGGAAATAGTGATTCATAATGAGTCCAAAAAGTCGGATTTAGTCTGTGAATGCTTAATTCCGATTCTAAGTTAATGAGCCATCAAGAAAGTAGATAAAAATCAAATAAGTTCTTTGCAGGAAGACTCAATATCACATACAAATAATGATGATAATTAAAAAAAAAAATCTTGGTGCACCCTGGTTGAGTAGCGCTTGTGTCAATCGCCTTCAAAGGAATACAAGGTCACATACCCCTGGGTTCAAGTCCCAGATCTGGGGGGACACAACCCGTGTGAACAATTAAATAAAAATAAAATAAAATGCTTCTTCCTCCTCTTCCTGCCGGAGTTTCCGCTTGCCTTGATTCCTGATTGCACCTTTCCTTTATAAAAAACAAATCAACTAATAAACACCAACCTTATATGAGTCGCAGGTGCTTACAGCGCCCTCTGGTGATTACTATTGGGATAAAATCTTAAGGCGGAAATAGAATGAAAAGCGGTTTCCAGTGGGAGGGTCCACTCACAATTTTAGCAGTTTCCAATGTGTGATCGCTTAAAAACACATTCCATGCCACTATAAAAACTTGCAAACACCTCAAAGAGACCTGTTTGGGAAGATTCTCGTTAGGTGATGTTTAGGAAACACTGACTTGGGCATTTATGAATAATACGTAATAAAACATCACACTCAGTGGTGAAAGATTAGAAACTTGCTAAGCTCAGGAACAAGACAAAGATGTCTGCCTTTGCCTTATCTGTTCAATAGCACATTGGAAGTTCTATATAGAGCAATTAAGCTAGAAAAACAAAAGACATCCAAGTTGAAAAGGCAAAAGTAAAGCTATATTTACAGATAACATGATCATATATATATATTTATACACACACACACATACCTAACCGCTATTCCACCAGGGCGCACCTTTATTTATTTATTTATTTATTTTGAAAGAAAAGGTACAGGCAGAGATGAAGTCGAATAGGCAGGCAGGCAGGAAGAAACACGTATCTCCTTTATTTAGCTGTTCATCCTGGTCGTTCCGCCTGGCTCCGGATCTAGAACCCGGGTCTCGGGTATAGGTGGACTGTGTTTCTTTACAGGAACAATAAGCAACCCCAAGATAAAATTAAGAAAACAATTCACCTAACAGTAGTACTGAAAAAATAAAATACTTTGGAATAAACCTGACAGAGCAAAGGGAAGATTTGTACACTGAAATCTATCAAACATGGCTGAAGGAAATGAAAGACAACATAAATAAATGAAAAGACATCTTGTATTCACGGTGTATTCAATGGAAGATTTAATATTATTATGGAGGCAAGACTCCTCAAACCAACCTAGAGGTTCAATGCAATCTCTTGAATACACAAGCGAAAAACTACCCAGTTGTTTCATTTTTGCAGAAATGAAAAATATGATCCTAACATTCATGCAGAATTGCAAGGAACCCCAGTGAGACAATTTTGGAAAAGAAAAAAGTTAATTAAAAATTTACTACAGGTGGACTGGTGGAGTAGCGGTTGGGTTCGTTGCCGCCCGCTGAGCGCAGCCCACGTACATCTACTAGCCCCCAACGTAATTCTTTCATCTGCATTTACCTGTGCGGATGCCCAGGTGACGTCAGTGGACACACGTGGAGGAACCCCTATAACTCACCACCTAGCGGCCACATCCTAAACTGGAGCTCATGTTAAGTACCCACATTTTGCATACCTCTTCAAAAGACTTAGGCGCCTAGCTCTGATGCATTACCTCCTGGTTCAGATGGTCTCTGTCCGCCCCGCCCATTTCTCAGGTGAGAAATGAAACGTGGAGAGGAAGTAGCCAATCGGCTGGCTGAAAAATCATGGCGTCACTGGTCGTTAGGCGAAGACCCCGGGCTCCCGCTTGCGGATTAAAGGTCCGGGAGGTGGCTGTCAGCTCTACCCGCCATGGTCCCTCGCTGGTCTCATTCATTCGGGTAGGGACAGGGGGCAGCGGAGCTTGCAGGAGGCGGTGGGCAAAGGCCGGGATTCTGAGATGGCCAGGGTGCTTGGTGACCCGCTGGTGGAGGCTCTGGGTCAGGTGGGGTTGGAAGTGACGATGGGAGGCTCATGCCTCGGCCTTCAGTACTGGGAGGATGAACTGAGCGCCCGCGGAAAGGTATCCGGTCCCCTTTCACATCCCCGCGCACCCAAATCCCAGTGGGCAGGAAATGCTTTTTCCAAGAAATTAAGTAAAGGTAAAAGATACACAGCGCTTTGAACCCAATCCACATCCCTCCCTGCGCTCTCCCAGATGGTAAGGTTTAGTGGTTAAGGACAGGGACTCTGAGGCTCGGCTGTGCGTTAAAATCCTAGCGCCTCCGTCTTGTAGCCAGGTGAATTCGGGAAACTGACACCCTTTCTGGGACTCAGTTTTCCCGTCTATAAAATGGGGGGTAATAATAGTACCTCACTGGTAGGCTTGTCCGAGGATTAACCAGGGCAGTTGTGCCAGGCACACAGTTCGGGAACAAGAGTGTGAGTATTCTAAGAAGCTGATGGAGGAAATCTCCTGGCTGGGCACTTAAAAGGTCTGGGATTTTCTCTTACCTGCACTGAGAGACCTTCAGGTCAGCTTCAAGACCCAGAAAGGGGATTCATTTGTGCAGTTAACCTTGCTTAAGCACATACTGTGTGCCGACCTGGGACTGATCAAAAGGACCTGTCTGCTCCTACAGAGGGAGTGGGGAGGACTGAGTAAAGGGGACCCGGTGGTGAATCACTATTACAATTACATTCTTTCAACTATATGTTTATATATTTATTTATTGTAAAGTATGCTAAAAGGGTTTATCTACATGGTGGTTTTTTGGTTTTTTTTTTTTTTTTTTTTTTCTTTTAAAGGAGAAGGGAGGCAGGCAGGTAGGAAGGACGAGAGGAGGAGGAAGAAGTATTTTTGTTTTTTTGTTCATTTTTATTGTTCCCCTCTGCTCCCACCTCCCAGATTCGAACCCAGGTCCCTAGGCTCTGCTGGTCCACATCCCAGCTGTCTACTTAAAGCCTGAGCCAGTGGGGTACATTTATAGTGTATATTATTAAACGTATTTCCATACTTACATGCTATTGAGCATAATATGTTCATGTATTATATATCACAAAGTATATTTATATTTATAGAGCATAAAGTATAATATATTTATACATTTACATATATAGGTTTATTTATTATAAACTACATAAAACCTGGATGTATGTTAAATAGAGTGCTTTGGAGAGAAACAAAGATGGGAGGGGTGATGGGGATAAAGTATTCACTTTAGATATTGAGGTCAGGAAAAGTCTCCCCAGGAAGATGGCATTTAGAAAAACTTTTTATTATGAAAAAGTGTCAAATATAGAGAAAAAAAAGTAGAAAGTAATACAGTTCACAGCCTGTCCCCACCACCAGCATTCCCACACTTTGCCTTTGGCTTGTTCTGGTTCCATATTTGCTGAATCATTTGAGAGTCCACATCACATCTGCGCTGCCCCACCCCTTGCTGTGGCTGGAGTCTTCCCACAGTGGAGGAATTCTCCCCACTGTCGAAATTTTTGCCACCTTTCATGAAATGAGTAGCATTTCCTTACTATCATCTAATTCCCAGTAGAAAGTGGCTTGGCATCGTCCCCTGAAACAGGGGAGGAGCAAAGTATGTGGCTATCTGGGGGAACTGCATGCCAAGTAGAGGGCAAGGCCAGTGCAAAGGCCCTGGGGTAAGAGGCCGCCTGGTGTTCCAGGAACTGCAAGAATACCAGAGTGACTGGAACAGAGTGAGCAAGCCAGAGGGTCAGGGCAGCATGTGAAGGCAGAGACAAAGGGCAGGTCCTTCAGCGCCTCTAGGCCCTCGGTGAGCACACTGTTTTTTCTGAGGATAAACTGCAGGCTCCAAAGGAGAGTATGACCTTCCATAAGGGATGAAGGGAGGTGAGGGCAGATGTAGGGTGCTTCCTGAAAAGAGACCGAGCCAGGGAAGGGACAGATCAGATTCTGGGTACATTTTGAAGGTCAGAAAGATGCCATTTACTGACAGATGAGCTACAGTAATTCCCAGCCTTACCAGCCTTGTAAGAGAGGAGAAATAAATAGGACTTTTCGTTCAAGGTTGCTTTGTGAGATTTTTCCTGCTGTTTTGCGTAGTTTGCTCATTGAAGGTAACAAACTTTCACTTGTTCCACTGTTGATTTGAAGGAAGGAAACAGGGACGGGAGGGAGGGAGGGAGGGAGGGAAGGAGAACTTTTATTTATTGACTGATTCTGGTCCACACACACACAAATTGGATTCCTGGACATTTACGTGGTTCACACCTCTGCTGCCAGCTTAGCTCCTGAGCCACCAAGGTGCCCTTCATTTCACTAACAGATATGTTGGTATGTGATTCTGACCCCAATTCTGATGTGTGTTTTTTCCAACATTCTCTGACCCCTGCAGGGTGTCCTACAATTTAACTCAATTCTGACACTACCTGTCTGGAGAGAGGCCAGGTCCCAGCCTGGAGGGCTCAGTCCTAGGAGACTCCTCCCCTCCCCACTTGAGAAGTCAGACAACCCGGGTACAGAGGGAGGTTCCCCCCACTCCTACTTGAGCTTGATTAATTTGCTCAAGTGTCTCACACAACTCAGAGAAACACTGACTAGATTACCAGTTTGCCATAAAAGGATACTTGGCGAGCCCTCAGGGGAAGAGATGCACAGGACTTGGAGGGTGGGAAGGGGCGAGGGGTCCCACGCTCTTCCTGGGGGGCTTCCCTTCCCCAACCTCCATGTGTTCACTCGCCAGAAAGCTCCTCATGGAGGTTTCATGTCATCGGCTGCCCTGACTGGTCAAATCGTTGGTCATGGGCGGTTGAGCCACACTCTGGCTTCTCTCTCCTCCCTGGAGGTCAGTGGGTGGGACTGAAGCCCCCTCATCACAGGGATGGTCAGCAGCCTGGGAGAAAATCCCAGAAACAATACTGACACACTCTTTTACTCCCCCAGAAGCAAGGTCACGGGGAGGATGTAACTGGATGGTGAATCAAAGATGTTTACCAGCAGCCTAACCCCAATTCTAACCCAGTATGTGGCAGTGAGAATCAGAGAACGTTGGCAGTGAGGAAAGGGATGGACAAATGCGCTGCGAAAGGCCTCTCCAAACTTGCGCGGCTCGAACTGGGTCATGATGGAAAGGGATTCTCCAGGCAGCCAAGAAGACCCACCGCCAACCAAAAACTTGCGTTCCTCCTGCATCGTGCCTATTAAGAGACTACATTTCCCAGCTTCCCTTGCGGAGGCGGCGTCATGTGACAGGTTCTGGCCAATGGGGTGCAGGCTAGAGAGCCTGGTTCCCTAAAACTCTCTGGCGGTGAACGGTTCCTCTGCAGGCTGATTAGATGTGGACGCCAGTGTATTAGTTATCTAGTGCCATGGAGCAAGTTACCCACCTAATTTCTCACAGTATAAAAATAACAAGTATTATCTCACATAGTCTCTGAGGATTAGGAATCCAGAGCAGCTCAGTGGTTGGTTCTGGGCTTTCTCATGAGACTTGTCATGCTGTTACCAGGGCTGCAGTCATCTGAGGCGCGACTGGGGCTGGAGGGTACATTTCCAAGTTTACCCAAGTGAGGGGGTGGAGAGAGAGAGAGAGAGAGAGAGAGAGAGAGAGAGAGAGAGAGAGAGAGAGAGAGAGAGAGAGAGAGACAGAGAGAATGAAGAACGAGAAGGAGGAGGGGTAAGAGGAAGGACGGGGAGGAGGAGAAGCGTATGTCACCCCCTCTGCCATCCTTTACTGGTCACAGAGACCAGCCCTAGTTATGGGAGAGGATGACACAGGTGTGACCACTCGGGGTGGGGGTTTTGGGGTTCATCTTGGAGCCTGGCTGCCATGTCTAGAGAGACCTTGGGAGTCACAAATAAGACAGCACGGCTGCATCAGCCAGGGCTCCTGTCTCTGCCTCTCTGCTGGTTGGACATTGAAGACTGAGAAGTAACATCTGAAGCCACGGACACTTCAGAGTTCACCTGCCCTGATGGCCAACACTCCTGGAACTAACATGGGGACCCATTACCAATGGAACGGGGCGGGGGAGTGCCAACCGAATGTGTGGCACTTTGTGACTTTTCTGTGTGCATATATAACTTTGATAAAAACAGTCCACAAAGGGAAATAAAACTCATCAACCCCACAGAAGGAAGGAGTGGAGAAAAGTAATATACTGAATAAACTTGCAATGAATCCAAGATCGCAGTGTAAAATACAAAACCATAAAAGAATAAGTAAACATTGGAAAATTCCTTCATAACCTGGGTGTAGAGAAAGTCTTTGAACTAGAACTCAAACATCAGAAGCCATAAAAGGAAACCCACGAAAGAGGATCAAGTGTTCTTTCTCTTCCTGTTCCTTTTCTCCCCAAACGGTGATGTTCAGGCCCTTGGGTAGAGCAGGCGGGACCAGGTGGGGTGGGTGTGGGGACGGTGACTCAAAAGGGGGTGTCGGGACCTTAGTGGGGTGGGGAGGACATCTGCTGGGCAGGCCAGTCAGCACCCAGGATGGAAACTTCCACAAGGGGACCAAGGGGCGGGGCTGCTGGAGAGAGGAGGGAGATGGGACAGGCGGGTGGGGGCTTACAGGGAACTGATCAAAGAAGTAAATGCAGGAAAATGGACATCAAATTTCACGCTGCCAGAGAGGGGGTAGAATATGGAGGAGGGTACGCCCTGGTAGCTTAGTGGTGGGCTGACCACCCATATTGTTTTCAATGGCACAGTGTTGGGTTTTTTCATAGTTTCCGACCGCCCTGTCATTCTGACATAAATGCCAACTTTGTCCCAGTTTTACTAAACCAGGACCATCTTTAACACAGAGCAAGAGAGGCGGTTGCACTGTCCTGGGATAAACAACTAAAGGAAAATAAATAACGCTCCCTCCTCTCTCTTCCTGCCTCCCTGCCTGCCTACTTGTCTTCCTTCTTACCTGCACTTTTGCTTTAAAATTGATAAATAAATAATAAGTAAATAAGGAAAGGGAGGAGACAAGGGGTGTTGGACTTGAATTGGATGGTTCATTGTGTGTTTATGGTTTTCAATATACACAGATATGTAATATATAAAAATTCATGTACCATATGTGTGTACGTATACTTAATACAGAGATTATTTTTATATACATATACAATAAATGATATATGCACAATGTATAATATATGCAACAGTCATGCATTTTTGTTGTTTTAGAGAGGAAGGGAGGGGAGGAAGAAGTATCTATTTATTTTAGTAATTATTCCTATGTGCAAATTCCCCATTTCTTAAATATATGTCAACACACCCTGCCCTCCACCATGTCACCATGTGTTCTTCCCCACAGACCCGTGGGCTCCGCCACCACCTGCCCCCGCCGCCCCGTTCCCTGTTGGTCACTCAGTTCTGTTGCCAGTGTTTCAGGGTTGGTTATGTTTAATCTGTTCCTTTGTTGTGTCTGTTCATGTTCCACCTGTGAGTGAGGTCATCTGGTATCTTTCTTCTTTCGACTCATTTAACTGAGCATCATCCCCTCTGGTTCCACCCATGTGGATTCACATGACAGTTTCCTCTCTTCTCAGGGCTGTGTCGTGTCCATGGTGTGTACGGACCACATCTTCTTCATCCATCATCTGATATTGGGCACTTAGGTAGTTTCCAGTTCTTAGCTATTGTGAATAGGGCTGCAATAAACATGGGGGAGCACACATCTCTGCAGAAGGGGTCTTTTGGGTAGATGCCCAGAAGTGGAATGAAGGGATCCTATGTGATTTCCATCTTCAGTTTTTTGAGGAATCTCCACACTGTTCTCCATAGGGGCTGCACGAATGTGCACTTCCACCAGCAGTATAAAATTGTTCTCTTTTCTCCACATCCTCACCAGCATTTGTTGTAGGAAGAAGCATTTTTAAAGAAGGATGAAAGAATTTTTATTTGTTCATTCAATTTTGGTTGTTCCTTCTGGCCCTAGTTTACAAACCTGTATCCTTGGACTTTACATGGTCTGCACCCCACATGCTGGCTTAGAGCCACCAAGGGCGCCTTTTTTTTTTTTTTTTAGAGACAGAGGAACGAAAGGAGAGGAGGAAGAAACGTATTTATTTAGTTGTTCATTTTGGTTTTCAACCCGGTGCTGGGTTGAACCTGAGTCCTTGGACTGTATATGGTCTACACACCAGCGTCTCAGTCACCTGAGCCATAAGGGCACGCCCCATATTGTTTAAAGACAGGGATACATTCTGAGCAATGTGTTGTTAGGCGATTTTGTTGTGTAACTGTCATAGAGCATCATCGCACAAACTTAGATGACAGAACTTTGCAGAACTCTGCGGCTGTACCTTATAGTTTATTGCAACGAGTGGCTTGTATGTGGTCTGTCGTTAGCTGAAACATCATGACTGTATGTATATTTGCCTCTGTCTACATCAGCGTCTGAAAAATATGCTCACTGAGAGGCACTGTGAGCAGTAAAATCCCCAAAGAAGCGACGAGCTCTGCGAGGTGCAGATCTTGGTTTCCTCTCCCTACCAGAAGGAGACCGAGGTCCTTTGAGTAACAGCCGAGTCATAGAAACACCAAAATGAGCCTGGAACAGCGCTCTGTGTCAGAAAGCAGGAAAACGCCCCAGGCATGATGGGGGCGGGTCCTAATGACCCAAAAGCCAGCTTGCAGGGTTTCCCATTGGGAAAATAGACAACTGTCTTAGTAGAATACCACCCCAATGACCAAAATAAACAAAACACTCGAATTTTGAGTTCCAAAGGATGGTACTTTTATTCTTGCTCATACTCATAGAATAACAGAGGAAACCCTGTGACCACACAGAGAGAAAACAATCACTTGAACATTTGAGAAGAGGGCTCTCACCAGATCAAAGTCTCTCCCTTCAAAGTTCTCATTAATAACGGAGAATACGAACTTTTACAAGGGACAAGACCAGAATTTGCTGCATTAATCATGTGTCAGAATAAAATCCTCACACCTAAAGGGAGAAATGGACAGGCGATGAGGACTCAACGTCAGTAGTTTTGCCATCAAAGAATATGTCCATGAGGAAATGTCAAACAAACACAAATTGAGGGGCTATTATAAAATAGCTGGTGGCTCAGGTGTTAAGTCTGTGCCTGGGGGAGGCAGGGGGTGTAGTCCACATCATGCCTAAGGACCCAGGTTCAAGACCTGAAGTAGAGACAACCAAAAATGAAACAAATAAACAAATGAATAAGTGATTAAATAAATGACATGCTTCTTCCTCCTCTCTCTTCCTGCCTGTCTTCCTTCCTAAAAATAAATGACTTAATTAAAAAAAAGATAATAACTGGCCTGGGGTATTATGCTTAGTGAAATAAGTCAGGTAGAGAATGACAAATACCATATGATTTCATTTATATGTGGTAGACAGAGAAACTAAACAAACAAACCAAATAAAACAAAAATAGATTTTTAGTCTTTTGGAGAAAATTAGTGATTACCAGAAGGGAAAGGGGAGTGATGAGAAGCGGTTCATTTTTAAATTGTATTTTACAGGGCAGGTGCAGGCAGAAATGAAGGTGAGTAGACAGGCAGGAGAAGAGAGGAGGAAGAACTTCTCGTATTTAGTTGTTCTTCTTGGTTGTCTCCCCCCTGGTCCCAAGTCGTGAACCCGGGGCCCTGGGCTGTGTGTGGACTGTGTCTGGTGGCCTCAACCAGAAAACACACTGTTCATGACAAATGAAATCTCTCAAACAAACTCAGAAAGATAAATGACAAGGAGGGGAAATATTTACAACTCAAAGGTCTCCTTTCTAACACAGAAAGGAGAGAGATGGCATGTGAAAGATTAACAAACCAATCCAAATATAGGCAAAGGGCAAATACATATGGTTCCTGAGAAGGGACATCAAATGACTTGTACACAAACCTAGGAGGAGACACTGGGCCTCATGGAGAGAATGCCCAGCGCAAGGCCAGGCCACAGCTTGCCGCTGTGCGCTGCATGGGCCTGGCAGCTTCCCTGAACCTGGGTCCTTGAGGATGTATGTGGAGGATGCCAGCTAAAGGCGGCAGATCCAACTACTCCACCAGGGATCACCAACAGTCTCTCTCGATCACTCTATTCTTTGGATGCTCCCTGAACAGGCATCTCTACTAATACCTTTAGGGAAGGCTCATGGGAGCTCTATTTGTCATATTCTGACATGCTCAAAAATGTTGTCTATTGTCAGGACATTGTCTGGCGGGCTAGAAAATTTTAGGGTTGGTGCCCCCTGGTGGAGCAGTGGTTGCGTCAATCACCTCCGAAGGAGTGCAGGCCACACACCCCTGGGTTTGAGTCCCGGGTCCAGGGGGAAACAACCAGTGTGGATAACTAAATAAAAAAGTAAATTAAGATGCTTTTTCCTCCTCTCTCTTCCTGCCTGCCTGCCTGCCTACTCACCTTCATTCCTGCCTGTGCCTTTCCTTAAAAAGAAAAAAGGATTATACTTTGTTTCCTTGTGGTGGGGCTACCAGCTTGGCCTGTGTGTGGACTGCGCCCAGCACTCTCCCCGAGGCTGTGCCTTTGTCGTCACTGTACAGGCTGTGTGGTCGTACCCCAGTCTGGGTTTCCAGCTCTTTTCTTTTCCCAGCACATCAGAGATGTTTTTGAAGGTGCAGACAGGAATGAAGGTGAGCACAGGCAGGAAGAGAGGAGGGAGAAGCACTTTCTCTTCCTTATTTTTAGGATGGGGGAGAGAAGCCCTCAGACACTGTGGGTGGGAGTGGGAGTGGATGCAACCACTATGTATGGAGAAGCCTCCAAAAAACGGAGGATGGAGATCCCATACGATCCCACCATCCCACTTCTGGGCATTTAACACAGAACACAGAAGCACTAACTCGCAGTCATACTACATCCCCATGTTTATTGCAGTCTTTTTTATAATAGCCCCAAACTGGAAGCTACTTGTGCCCAGAGTCAGACGAATGAACACAGAAGATGTGAAACACACGCACACGCACACTCACACACACAGTGGAGTACTACACAGCCCTGTAAAGGTAAAATCCTGTCAGTAGTGACAACATGGATGGAACTAGAGGGAGTTGTGCTAAGTGAAGTAAGTCAGAAGGAGAAAGACAAATACCAGCTGATCTCACTCATAGGTGGAATATAAAGAAACACAGCAAAAGAACAGATAAAGCAAAAACGAACTCTTGGACACTGACAGCAGAACTGAGGTGACCAGAGGGGAAGCTGGCGTGGGCCCCATGGACAGTGATGGGGAAATCTGGTCATTCGGGGGTGGGCAGGGTGTGTGGTAGTTACTTTGACAAATGGTGAATCAAAGTTTCCTCAATAAATATTTACATATATAAAATAAAAGTCTTTAGACATTTGGACTTGTTCATTTTAGAAGTGTTGCTATTTCAGACCTCAGGCTTCATCACTTTCCATGTAACTGAAACCGGCCAAGTTTCGGGGTCGCCTGGGACAAACAGAAAGCTCTCCCCAGGCCTTCCAATGAAAGGGAATTGGTGGCACTGGAATTGGAGAGGCTGGAAGGGGCAAACCCAGAGCAGAGGAAGCAATTACTGGAGGCAGGCCCTCGGAGGAGGGGCCGTCGGGGTGGCGCTTGGACCTCTGGGCAGCTGGCGCTGTGACCTCCAAGAGGACATGGCCTCTGGGTACAATACCTCTGTGAAGGGGGCTGGAAATCTCTCCGTCAGGGTGTTGCTGCTGCTGCAGGAAGTGCCCAAAGCAGCCGGAACATGGGGCTGGAGCAGCCCGGGGCTCCTGGCAAGATGCAGACAGCCAAGGAGATGGGAAAGAACGCTGACCAAACTATGGCCAAGTAATCGATAATCAGTACTTTTTTTAAGGACAGGTGCCCGCAGGAGTGAAGATGAGCAGGCAGGCAGGGAGAGAGAGGAGGAAGAAGCACTTGATCTAACATATTTAGTTGTTCATCTTGGTTGGTCTCCCGGCCCCAGGAGGCAAAACTGGGGCCTTGGGATGTGTGTGGACCGCCGTCCACCGGAGGTGGCTGACCAAACGGCTCCTTCTCCAGGGCTGGCCAATTACCGATATTTTCAAGATTTTTTTTTTTTTTCGTCAGCTTCAAAATGAAACTACAATGAGGACCAACAAGCACAGCTTTGTTATCGTCTTGGCCAAGGAGGGAGCAGGGAGGTGCGCTCTAAAAGCCTGCTCCAGGGGCAGAGAGGGATGGAGCAGCGGTTTTGAACACGCTTTCTGTGAGGCAAGATGTCCTGGGTGGGGTTAGGATGGAGAGTCCTCCCTCAGATTCTGAGAAATGGGCGGAGAGCTCATGGAAGAACTGTTGTCGCCCGTTTTTCCCATCACGTGGTTTCCCCTGGAGAGAATGTGTGTGCGTGAGTGTGCGTGGGTGTGTGACTGCGTGAGTGTGTGCGTGAGTGTGTGATTGAGAATGTGTGACTGTGTGTGTGAGTGTGTGTGAGTATGTGTGACTGTGTGTGACCGTGTGTGTGAGTGTGCGTGAGCATGTGAGTGAGAATGTATGACTGTGTGTGTGCATAAGAGTGAGAACGTGTGTGTGTGAGAATGCGTGTGACTGTGTGTGAGTGTGAGAGTGTGTGTGTTAGTGTGTGAGTGAGAATTGTGTGTACGTGGGTGAGTGTGCGTGAGTGTGTGACTGCGTGAGTGCGTGCGTGAGTGTGTGCATGTGTGAGTGAGAATGTGTGACTGTGTGTGACCGTGTGCGTGAGTGAGAATGTGTGACTGTGTGTGCGTGTGTGAGTGAGAATGTGTGTGTGCGCGTGAGTGAGTGTGCGTGTGAACTGGGCTGTGTTAACGGAGCAGGGTGGCCGAGGATGCTGGCGCGCAGGGCAACGCGCATTCGGGCTCTGGGACCCTCTCTTGCCGTTGCCATGCTCTTCCTGCGGCTGAGTGACAGTCACCTTCGTTCACACAGGAGCTCCCTCGAGCTCCACGTCGTGTTTCTGCTTCTGGAAGCAGCCATAACTGAACACGGGCGCTTTTCGGAGAAGAGGACGACAGCAAGAGAAATAAAGGCTAGTTGTGTTCCAGTGTGAGAGAAGGGGGAGAAGGGGCTGCCGCACAGGGAAGACGATCCCTTCGCCCGCCTCTGCCTCCCAGTGTCCTGCCAGGGCCTCCCCGCCGTCTCGGGTGGTCACAGGAGCCCGCAGTGGGGGGTGAGATCATCCACAGGGACAACTGCACAACCGCACCCCAACAGGCAGAGGGAACATGGATGCAGCCTGGGGCGTATCACAAAGAGGAAATGTCCCTGGTGCTTAACAGAGGAGGCCCCGGAACAAACACCTGCTGATACTCTCACCCCCCAGTCTGCTAAAGTGTAACTCTTAGACCATGACATGAGTCACTGAGCACACAGCGGTGGGAAATCAGGGTCACCGAAATCGCTTCCTGAGTCCTGTGGTCATGACACAGTCAGACTGTCCTGGAACTCAGGTTTGTTGAATGGACTTGGAAGGGACCCCAGGGCGCATATCCCAAGCCAGATCCTTTCACCATAGAACCGGTGCCCTTCGTGGCTTAGTGCAGACCACATACAGCCTAAAGGTGTTTCCTCCCTCCCTTCCTTCCTTCCCTCCCTCCTTCCTTTCTCCCTTCTCTTTCTTTCTTCCTTCTTTCCTTCCTCCTTCCCGCCCTCCTTCCTTCCTTCCTCCTTCCTTCCTCCCTTCCTTCCTTCCTTCTTCCTTTCTTCCTTCCTTCCTCCTTCCTTCCTCCCTCCCTTCCTCCCTTCCTTCCTTCCATCCTTCCTCCCTTCCTCCCTCCCTCCCTCCTTCCTTCTTTCCTTTCCTCCCTCCCTCCCTCCTTTCTTCCTTCCTTCCTTTTTTTTCAACCTCAGCTGGTAGGTGAGAATCTGAGCGACCAGACTTGTGAAAATTTCATTGATTAAGTTTATAATCAATGTGCAACTGTTTGGGGAAGTCTAAAATTGTGAAATCCACCACTTGCTATTTTTAGCTGTGGAAATAGTAAATGTTTAGAGGAGAGCTGGCTGTTTAGAATTAATCATTACCCAAACCAAATCACTGGAAATATTTCCGTCCATACACAAAGTTCTTCTGCCATTAGAAGATCTCACTACGATCTTTTGGCCACCAGTGTGAACAACGAAAATGAAAATAAAATGGAATGCATCCTCCTCCTCCCTCTCCCTGCCTGCCTGATCGCCTTCTTTCCTGACTGCACCTGTCCTTTAGAGAAAAATCAAGGACGTGTATATAAGATCTACAGTTTGAGAGAGAGCTCCTGGTAGGAAAGATAGGGGCAAGACTTTATGACATTAGATTGCACAATGATTTTTGCAAATGGCAGCAAAACTACAGGCAATGAAAGTGTAAACAGATAATTGAACTACACAGAAATCTAAAACATCTGTGTGTCAAAGGGCAATGAACAGACGGTGAAGGCAGCCTGTGTGATGGCAGAAGCTATTTGCAAGTCATGTCTGAGAAGGGAGTTACTCCCCAGAAGCAGGGCTACTGGCAGAGAATGATTCTGAGGCCCAAGTCCTGAGGACAAGGGAACCTCTGATTTAAGTCCAGAAATCCAAAGAGAGCCAGGGGCTTCAACCGGAGGGGTGCGGCCTGGTCCTGGGGTTCGGTGTGCTTGCTGGCTCGTGCCTCATACCCAGTGCCCTCCTATATTTTGTGACTTTGGCTGAAGAGCTCTTTCAAGACTTCCTCTGGGAGATGGGAGTTGCGCAGTATCTTTCTAGAGAAACCTCGCCTTCGCTTTGGCTGGAAACCCTAGGGATTTCGCTAGTCTGATTGATCTCCCATTAGTGTCTCAGCATGGAGGGTGCCTCAGCCCCCACCCCCGCCTGCTTTGCTTTCAAGCCCATTCTACACAAGACGGGGCCCAGTGGTTACACAACTGTCAACAGAGAATCGTTGTTTTCCCATCCAGAGTCCAAAAGAAGCAGGTACCGGTACAGGCTGGTGGATTGTTGTTTTGACATAGACTTCACATAAAAGCGACCACTGTAGCTAACAGTTACAGTAAGCAGGTTTCAGGCGGGCAGACTTTAAATCCCCATCTGTGTAGATTACGTCATGTTCACCTCCTAAAGTCTACTCTGCACCCATCACGTTAGCCTGAAATCCTTTGACCCAGCCGACCCACCTCCCTTCCCCACTCCCTTCTAACAACCACCATTTTGTCCCTAGACTGTTTGCTTTTGTTTCCTTCCTTCGTTTGTTTTATTTCTTTATCTCCCACCGATAAGTGAAATCAGACGGTGTTTGTCTTTCTCCATCTGACTCATTTCACAGAGCATCATCCCCTCTGGATCCATCCATGTGGATTCAAATTACAGGGTTTCATCTCTTCTAAGGGCTTTGTATATTCCATTGTGTATTTTACCACATCTTCTTGATCCATCATCTGATGTTGGGCACTTAGGTAGTTTCCAGTTCTTAGCTATTGCCACACACTGCTTTTTATCTACTCATCTGTCAAAGTGCTCTTAGCTTGTTTCCAACTTGTGGCTACTGTGAATAATGCTGTGATTCATTGTAGCGATTTTCTTGAACATGTACTTATTTTATTTAGTTGTTCCCCCAGGCTGAGGTATTGAACTAGGGACCTTGGGAGGCATGTGGACGAAGCCTGGTGTCCTGAGCCACCAGGCCACCAAGGCGTGCCTATTTTAGTGATTTTTCAGTGGGCAGTTCAGCAGCGTTAAATACATTCACTTTACACCTCCAGAACTTTTCATCATCCCACCCTGAAACTGTCCCCATGAAATGACAACTCCGCCTTCCCTCCTCCTCGCAGCCCCTGGCCACCACCACGCTGCTCTTGGTTTCTGTGAGTTTTGCTACATTCGATATCTCAGCTTCTGTTCTTTGGGTACATGTTTCCATGTAACAAAACGCGTCTGAGATTCTTGCCCGTAGTAGCAGGTGCTAGAATTTCCTTCTTTCTAAGACAGGGTGAAATTCCCTTGTATGTAGGTTGGTGGGATTTGAAATACCAGCGTTCACTGAGGTTGTGGCTCTGAGTTCCACCCTTGCCTTCACCTTGAGACACCTGTCCCTGTGGCTGTGTCAGCATGTGGGGGATACGTTATAATGGGGCGCCCCGTGTCTACAGTCTCAGCATTTCTGCATACTTCCAAAATCAACCCATAGCCAGACGGACATGGAGGATGGAGGGTAACAGACAGGCTGGAACCACAAAAGGGCATGGAATTCCTTTTGGTAGCAGAGGCTTTAGAAGTAAACGGAGAAGTCTCTCAGAATGTCCCTCCTCCTAGCTCACCTGGAGCCACCTGCAGGATGGGCTGGCCTTTGAGGTCTAGAAGCGCCCCCTTTTTGTCAGTAGGCCTTCCTTGGGCTAGAGGAGGGTCTATGCTTAGTCATCTCTTAGCAATAGGAGCAGCTGTGCCTGCCTGTGAGATCTCTATCCCTTATGCTATTTCTCCTGCCTTCTTTCTCTAATGAATCTATGGACTGTGCTTCTTCACACCTCAAGAATTCTCCAGGAACCAGCAGATTTCAGGAACTTCCGTTCAAGGCACACCTCCTGCTGTGAGTTTCACTTCCTTTTGGGTTTTCTTCATCCTTCAGGTCCCTCCCAAACTCTGCTCTTCCCCTTCTTCTCTTTCCTTTCTTTTCCTGATGGGCTGAGGGGGAGGGCCTGGAGATTTCTCTTCTCGGCTCATTCACGCCTTTATAAGGATGTTTGGCAAAAGACAAGATAGGAATAAGGGCTACAGCATGAATTTCTTTGGGCAAAAATGAGCTTTATTTTGGGGGTGTATTTCTTTCTTTTTCTTTTTTTTTTTAATAGAAGTAACATTCGTTTATAACATTATGTAAGTTTCGGGAGTAGAGCTTTTGAAAATCAACATCTGTAAGTACTCCCCAGTGGCTTAGTGGTAAGTCCACACATGTCCCAGGGACGGGGGTTCGCGTCCAGGGCTGAAGGGAGCAGCCAAGATGAACAACTAAATAAAACAAAATGCTTCTTCCTTCTCTCTCTTCCTGCCTGCTCCTGCTCACTTTCATTCCTGTCTGCACCTTTCCTGGGAAAAAAAAAAAAAAAAGAAATAGAAATAGAAGAAAATCAACATCTGCCCATACTACGTCAAGCTCATCATTGTAGTTTCAGGACTATCTTTCACTACTAGCATCACAAACCTCAGCAGAGTTTCAAGACCTGTACAAAATGCACCCCGTGTCCTTTATCCAAGTTCCCGATTATCACCGTTTCCCTCCCCTGTTTGCTTTATCACACAGCCTCTATATCCGTCTTATTGGATATTTACATTTCCAGAAACACTCGTGAAAACACTGCAGCTCCCATGTCCCTTTGTCCTCAGCTACTTCAGTGTATTTGCTAAGAACCAGGGTGCCCCCTTTTTTAAATGAATAAGACAAATCCCCACCAGCCCCCCTTGTACCCCCTGTGTCCTGACTCCCACCTCCATCCTATTCCCCTCTGTAACCTCAGTTCTGCTCTCCAAGCCCACAGGCTTACTTGTGTTTTGTTCTGTCCATGAACATAGAACACCTTCTGTCTCTCTGTGTCTTCTTTCTTTCTTTTTTTCTTTTTAGAGGAAAGGTATAGATAGGAATGAAAGTGAGTTGGCAGGCAGGCAGAGAAAGCGGGAGGAAGCATTTTATTTTTATTTACTTCTTCACACCGGTTATTTCCCCCCAGACCCAGCACCCGCCCTCTTCTATTTCTGTTAACAGCATCCTGTCCTTTTCATTGTATTGGCTTTTACCTCCTTTGCTACAGGTATGCCTAGGGGTTTAGTTCTTCTTGATACGATTGTACATGGGATTATTGACTCAATTTCTTTTCCTTCTGGCTCATTTTTTGCATGTAGAATGCAATAAGTTTATCTGTGTTGATTTTGTAGCCAGCCGTTTTACCATATTCGTCTGTGGTTTCTAATATCTTTTTAGTGGCATCTTCAGGGTTGTCTGTAGATTTATCGTATCATCTGCGGAGTAGTGAGTTTCAGTTCTTCATCTTCAATCTGGAGTCCTCTTTTGTTTCATTGTCCGATTGCTCTGGTTAACACCTCTAGTGCCAAATTAAAGAGAAGTGATGAGAGTGTCTCATTCCTGATTTTAAAGGAAAAGATTTCAGCTTTTGGGGGATACTTTTTTTTTTTTTTAAATGAAAGGAGCAGGCAGCAATGAAGGTGAGCAGAGGCAGGCAGGGAGAGAGAGGAGGAAGAAGCACTTTATTTTATTTAGTTACTCATCCTGGTTTTTCCTCTGGACCTTGGGCTATATGTGGACTATGCTATGGTGAACTAACCCATTAGGCCACCAGGGCATGCTGCGTTCACTTTTTAATAACCCCAATGCAATGATCAGAAAACCTAGCACAGCTGTATCACACTAAATAAGATAGAACTCACTCAGACTTCATGAAGAGTCCACACAGGACCTGGGATTCCCAGCAACTGCGTTGTGTTCTGCCTGGATCTCCGATCTCCACTAATCTGAACTATTCCTCAATCTTTCTCTCTCTTGACCTTGGCATTTTAGAAGAGTCAAGGCTGGTTGTTTTGCAAAAGGTCCCTTGATTGGGATTTGTTGCATGTTTCCTCATGATTGTGTTCATTTAGGCAGCAGAGTTTGTCTTTAAGTTTTATAGAAGTAACACAAACTTACAACTGCAGGTAGGTTTCAGATGTCCAGCATTATAGGTCCACATCCCTACTGGCTACATTATGGTCTCCACCAAAGGTCTAGTTTCCATCCACCGCCAGCACGGTTTCATGATCTTCCCAAACCCCAACCCCTCTCCTCACCCTTCACAAAAAACACCCCAAGTGGAGTGCCTGGGGTTGCAAAACTTCAGTAAGTTGCATCTTTCATCAAAGTTCACAAACCGCATCTTCTGCAAAAATAGCTGACTAGGAGGCTCCATGAGCCTTGGGATAGAAGTGGACAGGACCATGAAGGAAAGAAAAAAAGTGGCAAGAGTGCTGTCAAAATTGGACACTTCCCATAAGTCCTCACCGCAACAGGAGAGGAGGCTTTCACAGCTGAGAACTTGCTGAGAAAATGTGAGACTAGCAGTCGAATTGTGAGAGACAGAGAGAGAGAGACAGAGAGAGAGAGAGAGAGAGAGAGAGAGAGAGAGAGAGAGAGAGAGAGAGGCTCATTTCACAGATTCCCTTCAGTAGGAGATGCGTGAACTATAGGTGATTTGGAAAGCACTGGTCTCCACCCTCAGAGATCTCAGAAGGACTCAGCAGAATCTTTCTTTTGGGAGAACAAAACTTCATTCTTTCTTAAAAATGATTATATTCAAAATAGATCTGACATATAACATTGTGTAAACGTAATTGTGTATCATGTGACATAATTACCTTTGCAGCAGAGGTGACTCATACTTATCAGGGACACAGTCACCCTTTCTTTTCTTTTCTTTTTTTTTTTTTTAAATAAAGGCATCGGCAGGAATGAAGTCAAGTAGGCAGGGAGGCAGAAGGAGAGAGAAAGAAGAAGCACTTTATTTTATTTTCATGTAATTGTTCACACGGGTTGTTTCCCCTTGGACCTGGGATCTGAATCCAGGGGTATATGGCCTGCGCTCCTGCGGAGGCGATGGACTCAACCACTGCTCCACCAGGGCGTGCCAGGCCTCCCAGCTCTTGATGTTAATTCTTTGCTGGTTTCATACAGCATTAAAGCAGCTTCTCCAGTATTTCCGAGAGAGGTGTACCCCCTCTACATCCTCCCCCACCAGCACCCGCACAGTCTCTCTCCTCTACCCCCAGAGTTCCTGCCAAGACCAACATGGGTTTTGCTTCCATTTGTTTTCACAAGATGCAACTTTGCACAACCGCTAAAAAGAAAGGTTGGCACGACGTGGTGGAGCAGTGGTTAGGTCAATTGCCTCTGAAGGAGCACAGGTCACAAAGAGGAAGAAGAGGAAGGAAGGAGAGGAGGGGCAAGAGGAGCGAGAGGAGAAGGAGGAAGAAGACAGAAGACAGAAGAAAAAAGAAGGTGGAGGCAGAGATTAAAGTGATGTGTCCACGATCCAGGGGTTGTCGGCAGCTGGTGAAACGGAGACAAGGAAGGCCAGTCTCAAAGAAAGTCGGGCCCTGCCTGCCCCGCCCACCCCGTGTCGCTGGACCTTCACCTCCAGAACCGCAAGAGAGTTACGTGTGTGACTTTAAGCCACTGCATTTGTGGTGCTTTGCTGGCCACCCTGGGAAACGAACGCTCTCCATCCCAGAGTCCCCTCAGCGGGGGCAACCCTGAATCTGATCTCCTTCTTTCTGAATGTGCTAATTCTCCAGAAATTTTGGTTCCTCAGCCCCGGCATCCAAGTGTGCACCAGCTCCCAGATGACGCTTCTGCTGTTGCTGGGCTCACTGGGGTCAAGTCCCAGCCAAGCAAAGAGCAAATCAGGGCCACCCCTGCCCCAGAGCCAGCAGTCTGAACTCTGCCCACTTCACATCCAAAGGTGATGGACTCCTCGGGATGACAGGCAGACCTCACCCTGTGGAACCTGTGGGGACTTGAGTCCGGAGTTAGGTCTGGAATCAGTGAAAGGGGGGTCTTGAGGAAGACCAGTGCCGCCCCATACACACTGTGCTAGGCAGCAACCTTGGGGGAGGCTCTGGGGACAAGGGGCTCTCACCACCCGCATAAGGGTAAGGGGCTGCTTGTCCCAGAAAACAGACTCAACAGAGTTGGGGTTCAGAGTCCTCAGATGGAGGGGAAAGAGCTTATACGAACACATGGCCTCCTCTTTCCTGGTTCCCGTCTTTTCTCAGGATCTCTGTCCCCCTCCCCCACTGTCTCTGTCCTCCTCTAAGTCTCTGTCCTCTCATGTCCAAGGCTCCCTCTCCCTCTCCCCCACCCCCTCTCTCTCCCTCACCCTGACGGGAGGTGATGGGAGGTAAGCTCCTCTGACAGGAGTATACATCTCACGTGAAGCCTCCCCCAGATGGCAACCATGCCTTCCTCTGAGTTTCGTGGTGTTTCCGTGAGCACGTGCCTCCTCCCTGGGCCAACATGGCGACATCCGAGTGGAAGACCACACTTCCTACAAGATGCAGATTTCATTTCCGCCAGACACTGGATGAATCCCTCCTGTCACCTCCCCACTAACTTCCCTCCTGATGGTCTCCTTACTTGAACTTGGGTATAAAATGAAGGGCCCGAGACCACCATTCCCATGAGGTTGCAGGGTCAGTTAGAGGCCCGGGACCTGGCCAGGGCTGACCCATGACTTTTCGGAGATGTCCTTTTACCTTTGTCCTCATGTCTTTTCTAACCGGGAAATAACTCAAAGAGCAAAGTAGAGATTTGTAGGAAAGGGAGGGAGACGTGATTTGCTTGCAGGATTGGGATTCTGGATGGTCACCACACCCCAGAGTCCATCACACCTGCATGGAAGCATCACACCCTCGTGCCCTTTCCTGAGACCCCAAACTCCCAGTCTCCGCTCCTCCTCCATCATCAGATCCCAAAGTTGGAATCCCCAGCAACTCCACTCAGACCAGGGTGTTTGGGTTCCTACTTCGCTGTTGTCCTTGGACCCAGGTGTCCAGCTGTCCAGCCTCCTGATCCCTCGGGACCCAAAAACACTGATGACACGCCCAGGACCCAGGAGTCCTTACCCTAACCCTGACAATGATGCTGTCATCCCATTCAGAGTGCGAAACGAACCCCAGAAAACTACACATCCCATGAGGCTCTGCATCTGCAGCGTCAGGTGTTAAAACTTCCCCACTAATGAGTTACCTCTGAGAAATGGCTCCACATTAATGTGAGGTTGGGGGTCGGGGGTGGAGCGGGAAATCACAAGTCCTGTCTTGTCAAAAGACAGGCTACTCCAGAGTCCCCATGGGTGCCTCCTAGGAGCAGAAACAGGCCCTGGAGGAGGCTAAGACCTTTTCACAGATTTAGGATTATGAAGGGGAAGGGGACCTTAAGGATGAATAAGAGACAAGGAAGTGGATTCCATCGCCTCCCTCAGACACTCACATAGGCTCACACCCTCATCCTTCTCTGAGATACTTTATTATCCCAAGTAAGAAACATAAAAAAATAAATAGATAAATAATCCAATAAATAAAGAGGAGGCTCAACAACGAAGAGCCTGTGGCTTCAGGAAGCATAGCTGGGGCTTCGGCCCTGGGAAGGCCCCACCATGCTCAGAGGATCCGAGGAGCCCACATCTGGAGGCTCGGCGGCCAGCAAGCCTGGAGGCCCTGGGGGTACTGGGGGCTGGCCTGGCAGTGGCAGGAAACGGGCAGGTGTCCAAGGGGCAGGTGCCCCGTGTGGAGAACCATTCCAGGGCAGGTGGAGAGGCAGGCCCAGGGCTTCGGAATGGTAGATGTTGTATCCGTCCTGGAGGAGCAGCTCCCGGAAGCTGCAGGCCTCAGGGTCAAAGTGGAGCTATGGGGACAAGAAAAGGATAAGAGACATGGGTTCTCAGCACCTCCCAGCTGCCAGATCCAGGAGTCCAGGCCCCAGACTCTCCTCCCTCGGGCCAGGAGTCCAGACCCCCGGCCCCTTCTTCAGGGCACAAAACAAGAAAAGCAGACTCCTCCAGTCCCTAGTTCTACAAGTCCCGCCACCCTGTCCCCACTTCCAGTCCAGGGACCTATCAAATCTCTAAGCCAGGCAAGATTAACAGGCTAAAGGCCACGGGGCGACCCCATGTCCAGTGTGAGCCAGGCCTTGTCAGCAAGGCAGACAAATGACAGGAGTCGGCATCTCAGGCCACTCTGCTGTCACAGGCCTTGTGACTTGGGCTTTGTGATGTGTCTGCTTCTTGCAAACCCAGATTACATCAGCTCCAAATCCAGGGGCTGTGAAGAAGTCAGGGCGAGGAGCGCAAAGCCAAGTCTGGCCCCAGCCAAAGGTGCAAGAGGGGCGCCTGAACTTGTGAAGGTGATAGCAGAAGAGTCAAGTGCAAGGAGGCTGTCCCCAAAACTCACAGATCCATAGAGTGACCCATCTGGGCCCTGGCACAGGAATCTGGATGTCTTGACTCCCAAAATTTGAATAACGCCTGGCTTCAGAGCCTTCAGCTCCAAGAGACCTGAAAAGAACACGTGGTCAGGGACTAAAAAGGCCCTTCCCAGGCTCGTCTCTCCTAGTTACAGGAGACCACACCCCCCAGTCCTCCTCCCTCAGACCAGGAGTCCAGGCCCCCGTCCTACCCCCTTCAACCAGGAGTCCAGACCCCTGGACCCTCCTATACCAAGCCCAAGCCCTCCCCAACACTCACTTTCCGGGCTCCTGTGGGCAGTCCCCACCACGGTGCCGTCTGCCCTGAGCTCCAGGTGGGCTGCTGTCCTCTGGGCGTCATCTGTGTAGAGGTGTCGCTGGCGGACTTGGCCTCCAAACTGGAGGAGTGGGCTGGAGTCAGGGAGTGGGTGGGTCTGGCAGGTCCCCAGCAGGACGGCCAGCGCAAGGACCCACAGTCCTGGGTGCTGGACCCTGGTCTCGTCCCAGTCCATCAATGGCTCCCGGGCCTCAGGGGAGGGTTGAGGTGTGAGATCTGCAGAAATGACTGGTCTCAATGCTGCGCTAAGTGCTGGTCGTCGGGAGGGACATGGGGTGCTGCTGAGGTAGCCTGGTCCTCCTGGGCCTCCTGTCCCAGCTGACAGTGCACCCGTGTCTCTCCGGATGGATGCAGGAGTCAGAGAGTTTATATCTAGACAGACCCGCCCAATCACCTTCCCCACGCCTGACCCATGATATTTGACCCACTTGGCAGGAGCTAGGATTCCACCGTGGCCGGGTCAGCCTGATCGGATGATGCAATCAGGGGTCCTTCCAGCTGGGGGCCTGGACTCCTGGATCTGAAGGATGGGGCCTGTGTGCCTGACCAATGGGGACTGGGACAAAGGGGCTGGGGGTCTAGACTCCCTGGTGTGAGAAAGGGGAGCTGGGGGTTCAGATACATGGGTGTGAGGGAGGGGGACTGGGGTCTGGACTCCTGGTCTGGGGGAGAAGGGGCTGGGGGGTCTAATCTCCTGGGCTAAGGGAAGAGGGGACCAGCGGGAGGTTGAGGGGTGGTATGAGGCTAGACTCCTGGGTTTGAGGGAGGAGGGGCTGGGGGTTTGGACTCCTATTCTGAGGGAAGAGGGGATGGGGGTTGTGGGGGTGGCTGGATTCCTGGTCTCAGGGAGGAGGGGACAGGGGTGTGGTCTCCTGGGCTAGGAGAGGAGGAGTCGAGGGTCTGGACTTCCCCCTTCTTGTGTTACCCATGCAGAGAGCCTCACCACCTGAATTTCTGAATCTGGCCTGGATATGAAGTCATTTGATAGGTCAGAGAAATGTTCTTTGATTATCAGAAAGCAGCAATTAGAACTCATGACAGAAGAGTCCTTCCCAGGAGCACAGTTGTCCAGACCTTTACACCCCACCTGACTGAGTGCCAACCTCACCTTCAGCAGTCCCTGCCCAGGGTCCGGGCAGAATATTCCACCTCCTCCTCCTGATGCAATCCTGGTGTTTCTTTCACCAGAGAAGCCACCCAGGACCCAGACCACTTCTCCCAAAATAGCCAGGGGAGGGAGGAGGGAGTGGGGACAGCCTCTGACACAGAACTGGCAGGTGAGCAAGGCTCTGGAGGGGAAATTAGAGATCTGAGTTCAAAGGACCAGAAGGTGAGCAATTTCCTAGACCCACTCAGGGTGCTGAATACTCCAGTCGAAACGAGGAGACCTGGGATCCTGGACGGGTCTACAGAAATTATGATCAAATCTGTAAAGCCAAATGCCGGAGTCTTTGACTACGATTTACTGAAAGACCAGAGTGCTGGTGGCCGGGTTGAGCTCAGTTTGGGGAGGGCCTTCCACAGAGGAAAGCACCCCAGGCTCGGGAGAGGGAGTGGAGCCCTCTGTTTCCGGAATCGGGGTGGTCTCCGAGGCCCCAGGGCAAGTATAGTCTTTTTGGTGCTGCTTTTCTCCGCTCAGTCCCAGAGCTGCTGCCTCTGAGACCAGGCCGTGCAGAAAGCCGTGGCCTGGATCCGCACCCCAGAACCCCCGAAGAGAGGCTGGGGCCGAGACTGGAGTTTGCGGGTACCTGAGCGGGAATGCGGGATCAGCGGCCCCTGGTGAGCTCGGGGACCCCTTTCGGCGCTCTCATCTGGGACTTTAAGCGCAGGAGGTGGCTTTGCACCCATCCCTGGCGGAGCCCGGAAAACAGGTTCTCCATCGCCGCCAGGTGGATGCGCGGATGGAGCGGGATTGTCCTCCCTGTGGAACCGGAGCGGCCCGGGCGGGGCCGGCCGGGCGGGGCGCAGCAGGTACTGGGTAAATCCAGGCACCGGACGCAGAGCCGACGATGGAGCGGAGCCCCGGGATGCCGGACTGCCGCTGGGCGATGGCTCTCCAGTCCGAAGGATGCGGCTGCTGGAGGCCGGTAGGCTGCCGGCACGGAGCCCTCTCGCGGGCGGGTGGCGAGGAGCAGAGGGCGGGGACGCGGGTCTCGGATTGGAGGCCGGGGGCGCCGGTGCTGCTACCCTGGCTCTGGGCGCGGGACTGGGTGCAGGCAAAGGCCGGGCTCCGCCTCCGCACTACCTGCCGGGCACGGGAATAGTGAGGGCTGGATCCCGAGACCGCGCCCCCACTCTTCTCTGCTCCCAGAGCCCAGCAGCCGGTCGGGGAAGAAGGCTTGGAGGGGAGGGCTGCCGGGCCTGGGAATCTGGAGTCCAGGGTTCCGGGGGCGGCCGGATGTGGGCTGCCCTTGCAGCCTGCGGTGCTGTGTTCACCATAAGCGCACTGCGGCTCAGCCGCCGGCGGGAGCTCAGGTGAGTAGGGACTGCGCTCCCTCGGACTCCGGAATCGGATCCCGCCGTTCCAGGAGGCCCGCCCATAGCCTCTAGCCCCCTAAGGCCCCTAGAGTCTCCTTTCGCTCTTAACCCTCAACTTCTGCTCTTCCAGGAATCAAGATCCCTTATCCAGGTGTGGGGCTCCTGAGTCTCTAATTGGCCAGTCGTGTCCTGTCACCTCCGGGAGCTCTCTGGCCCTCACAGTCAGGTACGCCAGGGAAAGGAGTTGGTGGAACAGCACTGAACTTTGGTGGGCCGCACAGGTGGGGAGCGGGATCCCCAGGTGTGGGCTCCTGGACCATTGCTATTGGAACACCAGTGGTGACACCTTCTCCCATCCCACGCCTCTGAAATTCCAAACCCTCAGCTTCTCCCCCATCAGACCCAGGAGTCCTGGACCCTAATCCCCTCTGCCCTCCTACCTCGAGTCCATACTTACCATTTCTGCCTCTCGTCCTTGACATTTGTCCTCCTGCTCAGAATATCTACTAATTCTCAGCACTCCTCCCTTGCAGCCATGTGGGCCCTCAGCCATCGTCACCTCTGTCTGGCCTTCCTGCTCATCTGTATTTTCTCAGCCATCTCCTTCCTCTTCCACATTCACCAGGACCTCTTTCTCCATGGCCTAGACCTATTAGCCTTCTGTCCATCCCCAGTGGCCATCTTTTGCCTTGCGGGCACACCGATGAATGACAGCCTGTCCGTTTCCTGTCCCAAGCACCCGGCCTCCCTCTCGGGAACCTGGACGATCTACCCAGAGGGTCGGTTTGGGAACCAGATGGGCCAGTACGCCACTTTGTTGGCCCTGGCCCAGCTCAATGGCCGCCGGGCCTTCATCCTGCCGGCCATGCATGAGACCCTGGCCCCCGTGTTCCGCATCACCCTGCCCGTGCTGGGGCCCGAGGTGGACAGCCACACGCCTTGGCGGGAGTTAAAACTGCACGACTGGATGTCTGAGGAGTACGCCCACCTGAAGGCTCCCTTGCTGAAGCTCACTGGCTTCCCGTGCTCTTGGACCTTCTTCCATCATCTCCGGGAGCAGATCCGCCATGAGTTCACCCTGCACGACCACCTTCGGCAGCAGGCACAGAGGGAGCTGAGTCAGCTCCGTCTGGGCCTCACTGGGGACCGTCCCCGCACCTTTGTGGGGGTCCACGTGCGCCGGGGGGATTATCTGCATGTCATGCCGCAGCGCTGGAAGGGTGTGGTGGGCGACCGGGCCTACCTGCGGCAGGCCATGGACTGGTTCCGGGCACGGTATGCCGCCCCCGTCTTTGTGGTCTCCAGCAATGGCATGGAGTGGTGTCGGAGAAACATCGACACCTCCCGAGGGGACGTGGTCTTCGCTGGCGATGGGCAGGAGGGTTCGCCAGGGAAGGACTTCGCGCTGCTCACACAGTGTAACCACACCATCATGACCATCGGCACCTTCGGCTTCTGGGCCGCCTACTTGACCGGTGGGGACACCGTCTACCTGGCCAACTTCACCCTGCCTGACTCCGACTTCCTGAAAATCTTTAAACCCAAAGCTGCCTTCCTGCCCGAGTGGGTGGGTATTAATGCAGATTTGTCTCCACTCCTTTATGGGTTTTCCTAGAAGACATGTTTCTTCTTCCCTGGGTCCTCCAGACTGAAGGCACTCTTGGGTGTTCTAGAGAAAGCCCGCACGGATGATCGTTTCTGGAGCAGGTCTGGAGGTGGGTAGGGACTGACTCAAAGAAGACCAGTTCTAAGGTCTGCGAAGACCCCTGCGTGGGCCCTTCCAGAGGAGATGGGGGTCTGGGCTTCCAGATCCTTCGTCAAGGACTCTAGTGGAAGTAGAAGCTTAGAAGCTGAGCACCTCCTCCCTGCCGGAAAGACTGAGAGATGAACAAACTCTGTGTGGGGCTGCGGCAGGCAGTCTGTGAACAGAGCAGAGCTCTGTTCCCCTCTTAGCCTCTGAAAATGAGAGAGACTTTTTGAGGGGAGTAGACAGACTAACACTGGGCGATGGAGGAGAGGGATGGTGGCTGAGATGCTGCAGTTACTGGAACAGGACTTTCCGGAAATCCAGGTTGTGTTTTTTTTTAAGCTAAACACAGCCAAAGACAGGCACCACATGCGTTGGCTCTGAGTTCAGTTTGCTTTTCCTGGTTAAGGAAGTTTCTTCCTCTAAGCCGGGCCTCAAGGTGGGTAGTGGGATCCCTTTTCTGGAGCGCGGTCGATAAATCTGCCCTCTGGGCTTGCAGAAAGCCACAGGTGTGGTGCCCTTTGCCAACTATTATCTGCCCTTGAAGTCACAGAACCAATAAATCTGGCCTGAGGCAAGTCAGAGAGGAAAGGGTCTGAAAGTGGCAGACCGTGGATGTGACCTCACACCTAGGCAGGGACACAGGCCAAGGCGGGTGGCATTCTCGCTCAGATTTCCGGAGTCCCTGAGCGTGAAGGTACATATCTCTCTCACAGTTAACTAATCACCTCCATGACCCCCCCATCTTAGAAACTAAAACCCTTTTCTAGTCTTCTCAGGGAGTTTTGGGGGACCCTTCTCTTCTTAGCGGTCACAGCTGGGAGACCGGGGGTGTGAATTAAAAGTCCGTATCATTAACCCATCTCTGCATGTTTGAATTTTATGTGCGTGTGTGTGTGCGCGCCTGTGCATGTAGGGGGAAAGGTCTGGAACATCTGGGTACTCATTACTTGTATCAGGGGTATTTATTGTCACTGCTCAGATCTGATAGCCTTTTTAAAAATGATAATAATAAAGGCAAGGAGGCAGGAAGGCAGGAGAGAGAGGAGGAGGAAGCATCTATTTATTTTTATTTAGTTGCTCACACTGGTTGTTTCCATCCCACCCCACCCCTCACCCCTGGAGACTGGGGACTTGAACCCAGGGGTACGTGGCCTGCGCTCCTTCAGAGGCGATTGACTTAACCGCTGCTCCATTATTTCTGGTAGCCTGTTTCAATCCTGCAGAAAGTATGGAGGAACGCTCCAAAAATCAAAATTCTCAACCCCAATTCCTTTTTAAGATCTGAGCCCCAGTTCCTTTCTCTGGGACCCTTCCAGACCTCTCGTTCCGCTGGGATATTGGCTATCCGGTCCTTAGACCACGGACAGAAGGCAAAAAACAAAACAAAACATTAAAAAAAACCAACGGAGCACAGAAATTTGTGAACTACATTTCCCACAAAGCCCTGGGTAGCAAGGTCCAGAGGGAGAACCCAGGATTTTCTGGGAACTGTAGTCGCAGGGCTAGGAGGGGCCACTTCCTGCGTCTTGGGTTCCCAGGCTCCAGGATTTCCTGAGGGCCATCAGGTATCTTGCCGGAAGCCTGGGTCCTCAAGCCCAGAGAGGAGAGGAAGTTGTGAAGGTCTGAAGCCCGTTTCTTGGTTCTGGAAGTGCTCCTGAGCTGACGAGATGCTTCACCTTTGGTAGAAGCTAGGCGAGTTCTAGTGTGAAAAGGCGGCCGCCTCTGTGACGTCAAGGATCGACAAGCGGGGCCTCTCTGTTTTGGCCCAATCAGGCTTAGAGCCGGGCTTCTGGGCGGGGCCAAGGAAACTCCCAGGGAATTCGCTTGGGAATTTGGGGTCCCACGTGGGAAGCTATAGAAGGCAGAGGCTGTGGGGTGCGTTGTAGACCAAAGCTCTGCACCACGGAGCCAGTCCGCCTTCACCCCAACAAAATCCTTAATTTCAGTCTTGGAAAAAATTAGAGGGGAAGGACGTGTCCAGTGACCCTCTCCAAAAGCTCTCAGACCCTGGACTCGGCAGGCTGGCGTCAAGGCCCAGCAGCTGCTTTTTAGGGTTCATCCGGACTCCTCTGTTTCCTAAGGAGAAGGGAGCGCCCCGCAAATCTGGGGTCCGTGGGTCTCGCGGAAGGGTTTCTCTCGGTTTAGCCATCACCTCTCGGTTTGGACCCTCGCGGTGCGGGGCTGCGCGGACCGCGCGCTCCGGCCGTAATGTGGCGGCGGCTTCCCCTCCTCTGGGCGGCGCTGGCCGGCTGCCTGCTTCCGTCCCGGGGCTGTGTCATCTGTGACCCAAAGGTGGTGAAGGCACTACAGTCCTTGAAGACGGATTACTTGCCTGACCACGTAGACGCCGAGCATCACAAAAACTTGATGGACAGGGTAACGAAGGCGGTGGAAGACTTCAAGGAATTGCCGATTAACGAGGATTCCTATATGGGGGTTGTCGGTGAGGGAAGAGCAGGGAGCGGACTCCCGGGTTCTGGAAGACGGATCTGGGACTAGGATTGCCGGGTGCAGGGAGGACAGGGCTGCAGGCCGAACCTTCTGGGCTGTGGAATAGAAAAGGTTGGGATGCAGATTCCAGGGTTCCCCAGGGCTGGCAAATAACTACAACTCCCAGGAGGCAAAGGGCCGGCAGTCCCTTAACCAGGCCTATCCTTGCCCAGATGCCCCACGGGTATTGTGGTTTCTAAGACTAGTGCGCCCAAGGGACTGGAATCTGGCCTCTCATCCTCTGCCCCCAGATGAGGACACACTGGAAAAGGCATCCTGGAGTTTGCTGAAGGATCTGAAACGCATTACGGACAGTGAAGTAAAAGGTAAATGCAGAGAGAGAGCCAGGGAAGGGCTGCAGAATCTGAGGGAAGTGACTGCTGGCGACTTGTGGTCTGGTCCTCTGGTGGTGGCTTTGGAGCCAGACTGCCTAGCTTCAAATCCCAGCGCTGCCACTTCCTAGCTGTTGGGCTGAGAGAGGGATCTTAAGGCTTCCTCGCCTCTAAGTTGGAGATCATACAGTGTCTTCATTACAGTCCTTGCTTAACGCAGTGGCCAGCGCTATGTGTCGTGGTCATCAGGTTTTCCGTCCTTCCCCGAAAAGGCCTGAAAGTGGAAAACCAGGCTCTGCAGACAGACCTACCTGTACCTCACACCTGGGACAGGTAGGCACCACTCTGCCTCATTCTGCTTCTTATCAGGCGAGCTTTTCGTCAAGGAGCTCTTCTGGATGCTGCACCTGGAAAAGGAGAACTTCGCTCGCTTTGCTGCTCAGTTCCAAAGAGAGGGTGAGGGAAGCGCGAGTCCGAGAACCCAAACCCTCTTTTCCACAGTCCAAGAGTCCCTATTCCCAGCCCTTTGCTTCTCCGCGTCCGGTCCTTCATCTCTTCCAATCCCCTCCTCTCTGAGACCCAGGGGTCCAGGCATCCAGCCCCTTCTTCCCTCAGACCCCAAAGCCCCAGCCTCTTTCTTCGTCCCCTCTCATTCCCTTTAACTTAGAAATCTCATTTACATTTCTTTTTCCTTTTTTTCCGAGGCAGCTTTTTGTCCCAACAAATGTGGTGAGTCCGGATGTTGGAAGTTAGTCCTCTGTTTCTCCTCCATGCCCCATGAACATCCAGCCTTTCTCCTCTTCTTTGTGGGTTTTGATGTCTCTTCATTCTTCGCGTCTGAGAGGCTTCTGGGTCTCCGGCATTTCTTCTGCACCTCGGACTTATTGGAGGAGAGGGTCGTATTCTTTTGCACACTTTACAGAGCCGGTTGGGCTCCCGCCGACTCCAGGGTTGCGCTCTCGCTCCGCCCCTGCCCCCGCCCTCGTCTAAGAATCGGCACTTGACCCCGCCCAGCCAGTGGCCCCGCCCCCCGCCAGCCCTGCTTAGTGGCGGGGAGATGCAGTCTTGACTCTGCCTCCTCAGGTACGATGCTGCAAGCTCTGATCTGGTGCAGTACCTGCCTGAAGCAGGTTCACGTGTGTCGGAAGTCCACCGATTGCGGGGGTGAGAGAGAAGGGATGGCGCCTGAGGGCAGAGCCAGAGGAGAAACTGAGTCTAGAGAGGGCAGAGACTGGAGGGAGTGGACCAGGAAAGGCAGGGCCGAGACCCAGAGGAAGGGGGTTGGGGGAGGCATCCCACAGAGACCCCCCCCCATCCCCAGGGCGCCAAGTCAAGGTCCACGAGATGGAAGACATGGTACTGGACTGTGAGCTCAACTGGCATAAAGCCGCTCAAGGCCTGACTGATTACAGCTTTTACAGGGTGACCGATTATAGCTCCTTTAACCCCTGAACTTCAAGCCCATCCGGTCCGTGTGAACCCCCCTGGCCCGTCTCTACCTGCGCGGTCGGAACCCCGAACTGCGCTGACCTGTCCATCCCATGGCCTGACCACACTGGGCTCCCATCTGTCCCCCTACGGAGGTCCCTTGATCTCATCCCGGTACTCCCCCAACCCCCTGAATTCCCCAGGCCTCTGTGACCCCTTGAGCTTGGGTCTAGGTTTGGAGGAACAATTCTGAGACCTTGGTGACCAAGGGGAAAGAGCCCACTCTGACCAAGCCAATGGTGGCTCCAGAGGACGCAGGCAACTACCGCTGCGAGCTGGGCGCCGTGAAATCCGGCCCAGCCACGGTCATCCGTTTTCATGTCAAAGGTCAGTGGCAGATTTTGGAATCCTGAGTCTTGAGGGTGGGCGGTGGGGCGCGGGGAAGAGGGTCAGCCCTGGGGGCATGTTCAGTGGGGCCGTAACTTCCGGTGTGGTCTCATGCTTCGAGGGTGTGGCTTCCTCCCTGGGCGTGGCCTCCGGCCACTGGGGTCGCTTCTCCTTGTGGGTGTCTTGCGCGGTTCCAGGATGTCCGAGGCGCGATGATCTCTTGGAAAACGTGGGTCTTGGGGGCGGTTGAGTGTGCAGAGGACATGCCTGGGTCCGAGGGAAACCTCCGCGTCCTCTCAGGACCGTTCCCTCCCCTCCTCTATCAGTATTGCCCAAAAGAATCCAGGAGGAGAAACCCGCACCGAACCCTGCTCCCCCGAGCGAGGTGGAAGGCCCCCAGCCGACCACAACCCCCCAGATCCCCTTGTCAGAGTCTCCGAAACCCGAGGCAATACTGAGAAATTGCCTGGGAGGGCTGCTGATCGGGCTCCTCATAGTGCTGACAACCGGCATCGTCTTCACCGCGTGAGCCGCCCGCTGAAGAAGGCAGGGCTTGGGGACAGGGGCAGCTTTCCTACTACCTATTTACGCCGCAGAGGGGGTTCTGGGAACTGGGGAACACAGAGCCGGGCTTCCATTCCGGAGGGGGCTGAGACCACAGGGTGGCGCTTACTTAGGAGGGAGAAGCTTGGATAAATGGATCAAAAGTAAGGACCTAACCTGGTTCCCCTCTTTGCACCCCTGGCCTTCCCCCCAGGATACTTTGTTCTCGCTCTGGGAAGAAGATAATCCATTCCATAAAGTCTTCTCTGTTGGACAGTGAAGGCAGTGGGACTGATGAGCACTCCCAGATTCCAGAGGAAAAGGCCACAGAATCAGATAGCTAATAAATATTTATTTGCTAGTCTAAGTATCAACTCACTCTTCTGGACCGATCTGAACTTTTGGCTGCCCCCCCCGCCCCCCCCGAGGAGAAGTCTTCTGTCTGAGGGAGGAGGGACTGAGAACCCAGGCCCCTGGGTCCTGGAAGGGCCCCTGGGCTGTGATGTAATTCCAGAATCAAGGAGTGGGGCTGGACCAGCCCTACCCAGATCTCCTCCCCCAGGCCCAGTCCCCCACAGGACGCCCCCTCCCCGCTCTTCCTGCCGGGTTTCCTCTTGCCTTTTCCTGTCCCCCACCCAGTGCTGGGAGCTGGGGCAGAGGCAAAGGCTGAACAGGGGCAGTGGGGTCAGGAACCAACCCAGGCCAACGGAGCCAGGGCCCCTGGGTGCTGCCGGACCCGAAGCAGGGTAAGAACTGAGGACTCAGGAGTCTGGCCCCAGACACCTCCCATCCCAGCACCCAGGAGTCCTGAATCCCAACCCCCTTCTTCCTCGGACTCAGGAGCCCAGGCCCTCTCCACCGCATCCCGCCACTCAGGGCCTTCGGAACTGGGGCCTTACCCACCCTCCCTTAGGGCCATGCTATCTGGTGAACGGAAAGAGGGCGGCAGCCCCCGCTTCGGGAAGCTCCATCTCCCTGCCGGCCTGTGGATCAATTCTCCCAGGAAGCAGCTGGCCAAGCTGGGACGACGCTGGCCCAGCGCTGCCTCGGTCAAGTGAGTGTCCTCCTTTCCACTCCTACCCCACCTGCCTCCTAGTGTGACCAGCTCCCTGCACTGGGTGATGCAGGGGACCCTGCAAAACTTGTTTCTGGTTCCCATCCTGAATGGGCCAGGGAGGTGGTGACAGGAGGAGACTAGGGTCACAGTCGTGTAGGGCCCATGGGGGAGGTGCAGGGCCTGGAGATGGACATAGGCCGGATGGACACAGAGATGGGGACACAGGAGTGGGGAATTGGATTTTGCCATCCTTCCTCCCTCCCTACTCACCTCTTAGTTTTCTTCTGTGGAACTCATATTAACTTATTATTTATTTATTCTCTCTTCTCTTTCTGCCTCTGGTGTCTGCACCCCAACCCCATCTCCATACACCCTCTCCTCTCCGGTCCTCTGGGTCTCTGTCCCCTATGGGTGTCTGTCCCTCTCTCTGGGTCTCTATCCCCTCGCACTGTATGTCTGTCCCCTCCACTTTGGGTCTCTGTGCTCCTCTTTCTCTGGGTCTTTGCCCCCTCCTCCCCCCGCCCCGCCCCATCTCTGTTTTTCTGGGTCTCTGCTCCCTGGCGACCTCCCAGGTCTTCATCTTCCGACACGGGGAGCCGAAGCAGCGAGCCTCTGCCCCAGCCGCCGCACGTGGAGCTGCGGCGAGTGGGCGCCGTCAAGGCAGCTGGGGGAGCCTCGGGGAGCCGCGCCAAGCGCATCTCCCAGCTCTTTCGGGGCTCAGGGACCGGGACGCCGGGGTCTGGAGGCGCGGGAGGCCCCGGGACTCCAGGGGGCGCGCAGCGCTGGGCTAGCGAGAAGAAGCTGCCGGAGCTGGCGGCGGGTGTGGCCCCCGAACCCCCCTTGGCCTCCCGTGCCACAGCGCCCCCAGGGGTCCTCAAGATCTTCGGCGCCGGACTGGCGTCGGGCGCAAACTACAAGAGCGTGCTGGCCACGGCGCGCTCCACCGCGCGCGAGCTGGTGGCCGAGGCGCTGGAGCGCTACGGGCTGGCGGGCAGCCCCGGCAGCGGCCCGGGCGAGAGCAGCTGCGTGGACGGCTTCGCACTCTGCGACGCGCTGGGACGGCCCGCGGCGGGCGGCGTAGGCAGCGGCGAGTGGCGGGCGGAGCACCTGCGGGTGCTGGGAGACTCCGAGCGCCCGCTGCTGGTGCAGGAGCTGTGGCGGGCGCGGCCCGGGTGGGCGCGGCGTTTCGAGCTGCGCGGCCGCGAGGAGGCGCGCCGCCTGGAGCAGGAAGCCTACGGGGCGGCAGACAGCGATGGTGAGCCTGGGGCCGGGGCGGGGCGGGGCCAGGCCAGGGCGGACCGCGGGGCGGGGCGGGTGAGGGGCGGGGCTAGGGCGGATCGAAGTCTGCCGGATTGGGGGACCCGCCCGCTGGCTGCAGGCTGGGCCAATGGAATCTAATGAAAGGCGGAGCTGGGGCAGAACTTGGGTGCGCCAGATGGGTTGGGCCTGAGCACGGTGACTTGGCGTGCGTACAAACTCGATGGGCGGAGCCGCTACGCTGGGGCGAGGCCTATGGCAGAAGTCTGAGCAAGAAGTGTGGGCGGGGCTGATGCGTTGTGGCCAGACACTGTGTCTGGAGAGAAGCGCTCGGTGAAGTGTTCCTTGAGTGGACGGGGGCTAGATGGGGGAGGGACGCGGGGAGCTAGGGGCTGGGCTGCTACATCAGATCTAAGAAAGGGCAGAGCCGCGGAGCGGGTGGCCAAGAAGTGTGGGTGGGGGTTTCAGATGGGCACGCGGGTAAGGAAGACGCGTTTGTAGCAGCCAAGGACCAATTTACAGGGGGCTCGAGCTTTGCGACCTGAAACAGGAATTGGCTTCAGTGGTGAAAACAGCAAGTTTGGGGAGAGCTCGGCAAGAGTGGGACCTGATTCAGTGAGGGTTAGGGGCCGCCTAAGGAACCTGCCAGCTACGGTTTCTGAGTCTCCTTTTGGGACGTAGAGTGGGGTAGCAGTTAAATCCGTGGGCTTTGAACCCAGCCTTGGGTTCCAATCCATTCTGAGTCAGTAACACTCAGCAAAATCGTTCCTAAAGATTCATTAAGATAATGCATAGAAAGGGTTTTAGCACAGGGCTTGGTGTATAGTCATCGTTTAAGCAAGCATGGCAGTGGGTACACCCTGGCGGAGTAGCGGTTAAGTCAGCCGCCTCCGAAGGAGTGCAGTTCACCTACATCTCAAGGATGAGGTTTCACTTCCCAGGTTGGAGGGAACAACCAAATGTGAACAACTAAATAAAAACAAAATTAAAGGTTCCTTCCTCTTTTCTCTTCCTGCCTGTCTGCCTACTTGCCTTCATTCCTGCCTGCACCTTTCCTCTGAAATAAAAATTGAAAAAAAGAATGGCAATAATAACCATCAATGTTGGTTGCTGTTGTTTTTTTCCAAAAAGCATTTGCTGGGCGCTATATCTCACTGTGGTAGCTACATCACTGAGGACCCTTGGGGAGTAAGGGGGACACTGACAGGTGAGCTTTCCTTCCTACTAGATTTTCCAGCTCAGGGAGAAGTTCATCAGTTCATTCTACAACTCATTTCCATGAGGCGCCTCCTATATGCCTGCGCGTGCTGGGTCCAGAGTGTTCAGTGGTGCCATTCTCCACTTAAAAGTGGAGTCTCAGGGGGAGGTCTTCAGGAGGAGCTGGTTTCTGGTTTCCCAAGGGCATGGTCTTCTCTGTTCACTGCCAAGTCCCCAGTGCCTAGAACTGTGCCTGGCACATAGTAAGTGTGCAGAGAATCAGGTCAAAGAATGAATGACTCTGAGCTGAAAACTGCAGGATGGGTAGCAGTCAGACAGGAAGTGTGTTCCAGGTGCAGGGAACAGCATTTGCAGAAAACAAAATGTGGGGAGGAATGTCCCCACTCTATAGCCAAATGTCCTTTTCTTTCTTTCTTTTTTTTTTTTAAGGAAAAGTGCAGGCAAAAGATGAAGGTAAGTAGGCAGGCAGGCAGTCAGGCAGGTGGAAGAAACGAGTTACTTAATTTTTAATTTAGTTGTTCATCTTGGTTAGCTGCTCCCCACCCCCAGAGCTGGGCTGCGAACCCGGGTCCTTAGGATGTGGGTACCTAACTGCTGCTCGACTGGGACACACCCCCAAGTCTTGCTAAATCTGGCTGTTTCATCTTAGTCTCATCCTTCTCTTCTCTCCGGTAGGCACGGGCGCGCCCTCCTGGCGACCACAGAAGAACCGCTCCCGGGCGGCGTCGGGCGGGGCGGCTCTGGCCAGTCCAGGCCCGGGCTCCGGATCCGGAGCGGCGACGGGGTCTGGTGGCAAGGAGCGCTCTGAAAACCTGTCCCTGCGACGCAGCGTGTCGGAGCTCAGCTTGCAGGGTCGGAGGCGGCGGCAGCAGGAGCGCAGGCAGCAGGCACTTAGCATGGCCCCGGGAGCCGCGGACGCCCAAATGGGACCTGCAGACCCTGGTGACTTTGATCAGTTGACTCAGTGCCTCATTCAGGCCCCCAGCAACCGCCCCTACTTCCTGCTGCTCCAAGGTTACCAAGATGCCCAGGTAAGTGCAGCCCGTCCTATCCAGAGAGACCTTAGGTTGAAGGATGACCATAAAACCACAACTCCCAGAATTCCTTCAGTCTTCTGGTCTCTGGGACTGGAGGGTGAGGTCCCAACAGGGTTCCCGCGTAGGTGATAGCTTTATGAGACAAGAGAAGGTGGAAGATAGATATCTGAGACCCATTTCACTGGGAAGATCAAGTAGGTTTCTCAGTTGGGGGCAAGCACTGTCTTCCTCAGAGGAGAACGGAAGAGAGGGGATCTCTTTGGAAGTCTCTTTCTTGAGGAGTAATGAAAGTGTTCAGCTTCTGCAGAAAGAAGGGAGATGCTTCCATTGGCACCTGGGATTTTATTCTGAGTAAGCCTATATTTTCTTGGGCGGAGTGGTCCAATTCATTGTTTTACAGTGATGACTTACATCGGAAGGATTTGATCATTGTTGGGAGGTGGCGCTAATGCTTCTAGTTTACATATGTGGGTGGAAATAGAACTTGGTTGTGTGTTAGGGAGCAGAGTCGGAAGAAAGGATGAGCAATTGGGCCCAGGGGGAAATGATTAACAGATACATAGTTCATGTGTTACTGGAAATATTCAGTTTGGATATGGTAATTGGAGGAGCTCATCCTCACTGTGATGCCGAGCCTACTGGTCACCTCTGGAGTCAATGAGAAAGCCAACTCTAGACATGTGGGAGCTCATTGGGCAGTTCCATTTTGGCAGTTGGAGGGGTCCGAATGGGCTAGAGTAGACTTGGCTGTGTATGTGGGTGAGAGCTTAAGACTATTCTGAGAAGAGTTTGCCTGGAGTAATTTATTCCTTCCTTTTGGAGAGAGGGTGTGGGGTGGAGCCATTGTAGGAGGGGCTTCGTGTATATTCTAACGGCCCATGCCTTCAGACAATGTTGGAAAATAGGAGGGTCTGTTCTGGAAAGGTGGTCGAATTGGAAGAAACTACTGAGAGTATAGGAGTATTGTCTATTATAGGAAAAGGGGACAAACATGGGAAGCATCTGTTCTTTCAGGTGAGAGTTCATGAGCAATGTCTTTGTAAGAAAGAGAATTCACTGGAAGCTTCCATTCCTTGGGAACAGGAGAGGTGAATCTATGGTAGAAAGGAATTTATTTGTACTCGTCTGTTTGTGGGTGGCTGTGACCTGAGACTTCATTGTGGATTCTGTGGAAACATCCCTTCTTGCATTAAGGAACTGGAAGGCCCATTGGAGAAAGGGTATTCATGTATTTTGGATGACCTCATTCCTTCAGATAGGGATAGAAAATGGGAAATTTTAGCTTCAAAAGGTTTTCAGGGTGCAAAGGTCCCTTTCTCTAAAGGCAGGCGGGTGGCTAACAAGTAATCTCTCTGGAAATGTTCCATCATGGAGTAAAGCTAATGGGAGAATTCAGTGTAGGAAGGGGGTTATGTATATCAGGATGAAATATGTATTAGGGAATTATGTAGATTGTCTCAGACATGAGTGGAGAATAGAAGGGTCTTTGTTCAGAAAGGGAGGAGTCGAACTGGGCTCCTACCATCTTTGACAGGATGGAGAAGGGGTGTGGATTTTAGGAAGGGGTCTTGGGGAACAGACCTCTTCATCTGGTGTATGAAACGGGACACATCATTAGAGAGGGTCTCCATGAAAACATCTACTTGTAAGATGGGGTTACTAGAAGAACCCACTATATGGCGATCTCCGCAGAGACATCCTTTTGAGAATGGGAATATTGAGCACATCCATTCATGGAAGGGAGAGTATCTCTGAATCCTCCGTGGTAGGATTATGTCTCCTTGAAAGGGAGTTCATCATAACATAGAAATAATAGAAAGAAACCTTTGTTTGAAGAGGGAGGCTCTTTAAAGGTATTCATTTCTTGCTTTGGGAATATTCAGAAAAACTATTACTGGAAAGGGAAACATCTTTGGAAGCCCCCAATATGGCCATGGACTACCATGGACTACTGGGAGACCAGGAGGAGAGAAAAGTGGAGAATTCTTTGAAGAAGGTCTCCGTGGAAAGGTTCATTTCAGTAAAGGGAGCTTTGTGTCCTTAGAGGCGCCCATTCTTTGGGGTGGGTGTTATGGGAGAGTTCAGTGTAGGAAAAGGATTTATGTATGTTCGGGTGGAAAGTCCACTTAGGTGAGAAGGTTGTAGAGCCCATCGGAGGAAGACCTGGGAAGCCTCCCCACTCTGAACTGGGAAATGGTAGATCCCAAGTCAAGAAAGGGCTTTCCATGTCAAGCAATCTGAAGCCTTCAGCCTGGGGTTTTCTGAATTGTCCTGCAGGAAGTGCCTTGAAGGGCTCACTGGGGGAGGTGGGGGGCATGGCGGAGCCTGGGATCCCAGGAGCTCTCTTTGGCAGTGGAAAAGGGTTGATGGTGGGAGAAGGGCTTCCTTGGAAGTGGGCATTCCTCGGGGAACGCTGTCTGAGGGCACCTTGGCTTTCCCCAGGATTTCGTGGTGTATGTGATGACTCGCGAGCAGCACGTGTTCGGCCGCGGCGGGAGCGCCTCAGCCCGCAGCGGGTCCCCGGCCCCGTATGTGGACACCTTTCTCAGTGCTCCAGACATCCTGCCACGCCACTGCACCGTGCGCGCCGGCCCTGAGCCCCCTGCCATGGTGCGCCCATCCCGGGGAGCCCCGGTCACGCACAACGGGTGTCTCCTGCTGCGGGAGGCCGAGCTGCACCCGGGTGACCTCCTGGGGCTGGGCGAGCACTTTTTGTTCATGTACAAGGACCCCCGCACTGGGGGCAGGGGGTCGGCGCGGCCGCCCTGGCTGCCCGCGCGCCCTGGGGCCTCGCCCCCTGGCCCCGGCTGGGCCTTCTCCTGCCGCCTGTGCGGCCGCGGGCTGCAGGAGCGCGGCGAGGCGCTGGCCGCCTACCTGGACGGCCGCGAGCCGGTGCTGCGCTTCCGGCCGCGCGAGGAGGAGGCGCTGCTGGGCGAGATCGTGCGCGCCGCGGCCGGGGGCGCCGGCGACCTGCCGCCGCTGGGGCCCGCCACGCTGCTGGCGCTGTGCGTGCAGCATTCGGCCCGGGAGCTGGAGCTGGGCCACCTGCCGCGCCTGCTGGGCCGCCTGGCCCGGCTCATCAAGGAGGCTGTCTGGGTGAGACCCCCTGAACGCACCCCGATCCTTTCCCCAGGTCCCCCTCCTCGCCTTCACCCCAGTTTCCAGTTGGGTGGGATGAAGCCACTTCTCCCTTGATGTCTCGGGTGGCGGGGTTTCATGTGATGCTGGGAGTTGTGGATTCACCCCAGTGGGATGAGAAGACAGTACCTATCTTTGGAGCTGTGGGCTAATGGAAGAAACCATTCTGGGATATTGCGGGGAGGTGGGTGGGGAGTCCCACTGGAGGAGATGCTAGGAGAGACCGTTGTGAGAAATGAGGCAGGCAGCTGGTGAAGCTTTGGTGAGCAGTAGGCGAGGCCCTTTCTGGAGAGAGAACAAATCCACTGGTCTTCCAGATGGATGTGCCAGGGAGAAACCATTCAGGGTGAGGGCAAAGGTTTCATTCTGTGGAGCTGGGTCCTAGCAGAGAGAAGGTGTTCCTGGGGGAGGGGGCGGGGTAAGAAGAAAGATATTTTAGAAGAAGCAGACCTGAGCGGGGAAACTGATCACTGGTTATCAAAAGGGGTCTGAGTTTTCAAAGTTAAGAAGGTTTTAAAGCTGGAAGGTTTGGGCCGATTTGAGAAATGGGGAGAGTCTGTCAAAAGAAGCTTCTAGAAAACACAGGGTGTTAATTCGTAAGCCTTTCTTCCCACCCCCGGCCACCAGTGACTCTGCTCTTACTGTTCCACAGGAAAAGATTAAGGAAATTGGAGACCGGCAGCCTGAGAAGTAAGAGGAATTCTGGGAAAAAGGTCTAGGGATGCAGGGGTTAGGTTTGCACCAGCACCACATTCACCCTATGCATGTCTAGTGCCAGCTACTACTCTTCCTTGGGACTCAGCTTTTCCAGCTGTGAAATGGGGGTTGGACTCAGTTCCCAATTAGACCCAGATTTCAGGGTTTGGATTCTACCATAGGGGCTGGGCGGGGATCTCAGCTCTCTTCCTCCTTCTGCAGCCACCCTGAGGGGGTCCCCGAGGTGCCCTTGACCCCCGAGGCTGTGTCCATGGAGCTACGACCTCTCATGCTATGGATGGCCAACACCACAGAGCTACTGAGCTTTGTGCAGGAGAAGGTGCTAGAGATGGAGAAGGAAGCTGATCAAGAGGGTGAGCACTGACCCCAGTCCAGGCCTTACCAAGCCCCTTGCCATTCCCTATGCCTGGGAACTGGGCTCCTGACTGCCGGCCTCTGGATCTTCCTCTCACCTCCAGGCCTGTCCTCAGACCCCCAGCTCTGCAATGACTTGGAATTGTGTGATGAGGCCATGGCCCTCCTGGATGAGGTCATCATGTGTACCTTCCAGCAGTCTGTCTACTACCTCACCAAGGTTGGCCTTGCCCCTTGCTTCTTGTTTGAAATGACATCACTTCCTGTACAGACGACATCATTTTGCTCTGATGTCTCTTCTTGTTTGATCTCACAAGAGTTCTTGCTTCTCTGACTTCATTTTCCATTTCATCTGAGCACTTTGTGATTCTGACATCATGTCCTGCCTTTCTAGCTTCTCTTCATCTCTTTGTAAAAATTATCCCCTCTTGAAGGCTGAACTCACTACTCATTTATATGAAGCTCCCATTTTCTGAGCCCACTCGTCAGTCATAAAATCGATGGATGGATGGGTGGATGGATAGATGGATAAATGGATGGATGGGTGGATGGACAGATGGATGGATTGATGGACGGATGGGTGGATGGATGGATAGATGGATGGATGGATGGGTGGATGGATGGATAGATGGATGGATGGATGGGTGGATGGATGGATAGATGGATGGATGGATGGGTGGATGCAGCTCCCATTTTCTATCCCTCTCTTCAGTTATAGGATGGATGGATGGATAGGTAGGTAGGTAGATAGACAGAGCAAGCAGTGCTAGGTACTATCATTTAAACTAAAGATCCTCTTTAATCAGGCCCCACTTCCTGGGTATGTTGACTTAGAGCTGAGTTCACTCCCTTTTCTGAGCCAGAGGCCTGCATGTCCATCCTGCAGGACCTACTTTCTACCCCTGCTCCCTTACCACTACCCTTGACCTTAATATTGCTTCTTGAAATTCTCATGGCTTCTGGCTTCCGGTGAGCCTCGTTTCCTAGCTGAAAAACGAAAGGATCTTTGGGGACAGATAATCATCGTGTTCCTTGAGCAGCCATTTGTGAAGCCCTTTCCTCCAAGGCTTCACTTCCTGGACATCCCTGCCAAGCGTGGTTTTATTTCTTCTCTGGCTCTGACCTCATTTCCTGGCCTTGGCCTGATCTCACTTTCCACTGGCAGACTGCCACGCCACTCCCAATTCCTGCCTCTCTATTCTTTTTTCTTTCCTTCGGAATGCTAGATAAATAATTATTTGACTAACAGGCGTCTCTTTGTTCGATATCCTTTGTCCTCCTTAAGCTGTCTCTATTGAGAACTACAAGTCCCATAAAGCACCAGAGGTGGTATTAACACACCCAAGAAACTTTTGGAAAGACTTACTCAAAATTTGAGGTATCCCAGGCCTACTGAATGCTAGAAACCCATCTGGAAACTAGGTATTTGCACATTAAAGACCTTGGGCCTTGAAGGTAGAGTGGACTACAACTCCCAGAAGTCCCTGGTGATACTCCCCTTCATCTGCAAAGTTTCCAGGGAGTTGTAGTCCAATCACTTGTTTGCATCTTTGTATCTCCTCAGACTCTGTATTCTACTCTGCCTGCACTCCTGGACAGTAACCCTTTCACCGCTGGGGCAGAGCTGCCAGGGCCTGGCGCGGAGCTGGGGGCCATGCCACCAGGGCTGAGACCCACCCTGGGCGTGTTCCAGGCAGCCCTGGAACTGACCAGCCAGTGTGAGCTGCACCCAGATCTCGTGTCTCAGACTTTTGGCTACTTGTTCTTCTTCTCCAACGCGTCTCTTCTCAACTCATTGATGGAACGAGGTGAGGGATGGACTGGGAAGGAGTAGGGAGACAGAGACAAGAGACACTGAGACCCACGGCAAATGACACACCACAGACTCAGTCTCCCCTTTAGGGAGAGCAAACTCCAGATCCCAAGGTGAAGGACAGGAAGAGTCTGGATGTCAGAAGGGCAGGGTCCATTCACCTACTTCCCCTTATCTTCTCCGCCAACAGGTCAGGGCCGGCCTTTCTATCAGTGGTCCCGAGCTGTCCAAATCCGAACCAACTTGGACCTTGTCTTGGACTGGCTGCAGGGGGCTGGGCTGGGTGATATTGCCACTGAGTTCTTCCGGAAACTCTCCATGGCCGTGAACCTGCTCTGTGTGCCCCGTACCTCCTTGCTCAAGGTGACTCCTGACTGCTGACTTCTGCCTCCCAACCCCACTCATTCATCCTCTGCATTTAGCTTACACTTAGATCTCCCCTTGGGTTCCATGTTCTCCCCAGTTCCCACTTACACAATGTGGGTGATGCGATAGCAGGCAGAAGGAAGCCAGCAACAACTGTGTCCAAACTCACTTCATCTGAAGTCCTGTGGGTCTTATAATAGTTCGAGGGCCCTGTCCCTCAGATATGCTGAGTCAGGAAATCTGCTCTGACACCAAGGAATGTGAGAGCCAAAAATTAATTGAACGTAAATTACCTGCCAGACACTCTGAATGCTGACAAGTCCCGTAAAGTACGTTATTCATTAACATTTTTGTTCAGACCAGAGTCAAATAGGATCTACCACTTGATTTCATTTGTTTATTTTTATTTATCAAGTGTTTACAAAACACCACAGTGTTCTCAGTGCTTTACAATCTTGCCATATTGAACAACCTGAGTAAGTAGTTCCTGTTCTCCCAATTTACAGATAAGGAACTGAGGCACAGTGACGTGCCAGAAGGTAACAAATCACCAGGCTGGGATATCTGAACGCAGGCAATCTGGGTTCAGGGTCTCTGATTTTTCAGTGACATGGATGACTTGGATACCAACTAGATTAGGTGCAGAAAAATGGAAACCGATACAAAAGGTAGCCAGTTGAATAAGGAATCCCCGTGTACAGAGTACCAGCTTCAGTACTATAAAGTAATAGCCAATTTTGTTTTTTTCTTCCTCCTACCCACTCCTGTATCTTCATTTATTCTAAAGCAAAGACTTATTTTTTAAGCAGAGTGCACACCATTCCCCATCACTTTCATTACAACCAGGGCTCGGGGTGCCCGGAAGACACTTCAGGCTCCACTGTCATCTCTCTAAACCCACCCCCTTTACAGAGGGCCCTCACTTAGGATTTTCCAGATGCCCCATGATGATCACAGGCTTCTCATCTTCCCACCAGGCTTCATGGAGCAGCCTACGAACGGATCATCCCACACTGACCCCTGCTCAGCTCCACCACCTGCTCAGTCACTACCAGCTGGGTCCTGGCCGTGGGCCCCCACCTGCTTGGGACCCACCCCCTGCAGAGCGGGATGCTGTAGACACAGGTGAGAAGAAATGGGGACACAGGTATTGGGGCTACAAGAACCAGGATATCCCGAGTCACTTCTTCCTTCTGACCAGGATTCTGGGTCCCTGAGTCCTCTCTTCCCCTAAGTGCTGGACTCCGGTCTTTTTCCCTCCCCCCAAGATTCAGGAGTTCCAGCTCCCTTCCCTTTTCCTCCACGATTCAGAGGCATAGCCTCTTTGTCCCACAAATTCCCACCTCCAGGAGTCCTGGCTCCAGGCCCCTACACGCTTAAGGCATCCGTAAAAGTAAGTTCCCAGTGATTTCTTCTTCAGGGAGGCAAGGACCAACTCTACCGCCCGTTTCCCAGGCAACAGTAGTTTTTCAGTCTGAACTACAACTCCCACGATGCTCCGGGGCTTCCAAGGTGGCGTTTGCGTGACTCCGCCCCTAGGAGTGACGCAATCTCAGCGCTCCGCGACACTCCCCGCCTCACGCCCATTTTCAGCAGTTAACTCCGTCTTCTTTGACCTCACAGGGGACATCTTCGAAAGCTTTTCCTCCCACCCTCCTCTCATCCTGCCCTTGGGCAGCTCACGCCTGCGACTCACGGGTCCAGTGACGGACGACGCGCTGCACCGTGAACTGCGCAGACTCCGTCGCCTTCTCTGGGATCTTGAGCAGCAGGAACTGCCGGCCAATCACCGCCACGGACCTCCCGTGGCTACGCCTCCTTGAAAACCAATAGCAAACGAGCGCGCGAACCTTGAAAAGCCGTCGTTTTCGACTCCTTGGAACCCGCCTGAGCGCAGGACTTACTGGGAGTTGTAGTTCTTTCTCCCCGTGGGCTGCTGGGAGTCTGAGTTTTTGAGTCTTAGAGGATGGGACCGAGGGAAGATGGGTTTGGGATTTGAGCACCCGGAGCAATAAAGGTATCTGTGATACTGGCAAGGCCTCATTTGTTAAGACTCGGGTGCTAATGATGATATTTTCTGCGGAATAAAGCCCCAGGGCTCTTGCCTGGAGAACTGGGCTCCTGCTGAGTCTGGGGAAGTATTTATAGCCACGGCCTCAGCTTGCCCTCTCATTTGTAATCCAATCCACGAGCTCTGGGGCCCCCCCGCGCATCCCAGGACAGAGCTCTAAGCTTGCTTGGCCAAGATCAAGCCCTCAGTCCTGCCAGTGAGAACTAGCGCTGTTTCCCTTTGACCCCACAGGACCATACCCCAGGACCCTCCACCCTCCAACCCAGGAGTCAGGGTTCCCAGCCCCTCTTTGCCTGTCAGACACCCTACTGAACCCAACACCCAGGTTCCAGCCGCTCTCCTTCCTCACACCTGGAAGTCTGGTCCCCAGCCCACTCCTGCCTCCAGCCCAAGAGCCCGAGGCTCCTGTCTCCTTTTCTCCAAACCCAGGAATCCGGGTTCCCAGCCCCCTCCTCTCCAGGTCCAGGAGTCCAGTTTGAACTTTCATTCCCCTGAATCCGACTCCTGCTGCTGCGTCAGGGGAAAAGTAGGCGACAGGTGGCACCTGCCTGCAGGGCTGGGACGCGACCACCTGCCGTGGCTGCTCACTCGGCGCCCCTCTCCGGGCACCTGTTGCCGTCAGTCAGCCCTTCTCAGCTGCCCCGCCCGACCCTGCAGACTGGGACGCAGATCAGTGAGCCGGGGGAACCCCAAGTCCGCCCCGCCCCCGGGCCTCCCAGTCCTTGCTCCCGCCCCTTCTCTGAGTCCCAGGCGGGGCTCCTGGTCTCCCCCGCCCCGCTCCAGAAATGGGGGTCCGAGGCGGTCCCGAGCTGCTGGGGAGGAGCCGGAGACCTCCAGCCTAGACCTCCGGACTCCACCCGCCCAGAGCACAGCTGCGCGGAGCCCACCTGGTGAGAAGCCCTGGGATAGAGGGGTGGCGGGAGACCCGCCCTAACTTTTGTCACCTCTCTGTTCCTAGTCCCTTCCCCGCAGACCCTGTGGCCTGACGATGCCCTACCCAGCCCCTAACCAAATGCAGATGGAAAAGACCCTCCCATTCCCTAGGGGCCTGTCAGATCTGCTTTCCCTTCCAGATCTATGAAGTGTGATTCTAGTGCCCTCAGTGTTAAGTTCCTCTTCAACCCCCTTCCCTCCTCTCCTTTCATAGACCCCGGATCTAGGCCACCCCACCCCCCACCCCCCACCGCCCCAACCCCACCCCAAGCCTGCTTCTGTCTTTCTTAGGACCAGGGACTCCCACATCTCGGGTCCTTCCTCTCCCAGACTCCAGGAGTTGGAACCCTCAGCTCCTCCCTCAGCCCCAGGAGTTGGAGGCCTCAGCTCCCAGCTCTTCCTGTCTCCAGAAGTTATGGCCCAAGGCCTCTCCTATCCTAAGTGCCTCAGGCCCTTCCCTGCTGCGTTCAAACGCCGGGGGAAGCCCTTGACCTCCTACCCTGCCCCTTATGGGGGCCCTGCCCTTCCTCCAGTCCAGGTCCCCAACCCAGCCTTGGCAATGACCCTGGCGGCTTCCTCCCAGCGCTCCCAAATCATTCGGTCCAAGTTCCGATCTGGTGAGAGTTCTCTCTGCGCACGCAGGAAGGGGGTCCCGGACCTGGGGAAACTCTAACTCTGGCAGTTGGTGCATGGACGGGTGGAGTGGGGGGACCTATGTGGCACGTGGTTTTTGTGCAAAAGGTCACCCACATAAGGGAGGCCCAGCCAAGGGGGTGAGTTGTGGTGGCTGCACGATGTACAAATGTGACCTGTGAGCAGTGGGCAGCCAGGGCGGAGTGCAGTGCGTCTGGTGCTGCCAAGGAGCACGGGCTTAAACGGGCACGTGTGCAGGGCAGAGGGGCACAGACTTCGGAGCGACCAGTGTGGGAGTGCGGGCGAGGGAACGGTGGGCTGCCCAGTCGTCGCATTTGAGGTCCTAGGGCAGGTGGCAAGTGTGCCAGTGCGTAGACTCAGAGGTCAGCCCCCGAGCAGGAAAAGAGAGCTTGAGTGCTCAACGGAGTGTGGCGGCTGGTCCCATGCGTTCAGTGATGACCCCAGGAACCAAAGAGCAAGGAGTGCACAGAACGGCCCAATGAGCCAAAACGCAGAGAGGTGGTTGCTCCAAGACTGGGGACTGAGTCCCGACTGCATGTGTCTTCCTGGAGCCTGCCGGTCGCCCAGACAGTGAGCCAAGGATGAAGAGGGTCAAGGGTACACACGCGCAAACGTGGCGAACGTGCAAGCCTGGAGCCCAGAGCCGTGTGTGTTAAAGGAGGGCCTGCAGAGCGGTGGCTGCCGGGATGCCCAGCCGCAGCACTGGGGGCCCTGGGGGCCACAGCCCAGTCTCGGGGGTTTACAGGGGCCGGGCTGCCAAGATGGCGGCGGTGGGAGCCTGGGGTGGGCGCCTCCTGGGGCGGCAGGTGGAGCTGGGGGCAGGCCCCCCTCCCGCCGGCACAGGAGCTGGCTCCTCGCCTCAGAACGGCTCTGGCCCTCGGCCGCTGCGCTGGCAAGGAGCAGGCGGGAGGCCCGGGAAAGGGAGCAGCCGGCCGGCCCACCCGCCTGCGCGGGGTGTGTAAGGGGGCTGGGCACGCGTGTCCCGCCAACAACTGCAGCTCCCCTAGCCTGCCGGGCCGGCTTCTGGACCCTCCCTTCGCGCCCTTCTCCTACTTCCCTCCTCCTTCCACAGTCCTCCAGCTTCGGATCCACAGACGGTATCAGGACCAGAGTAAGTGTGGGCCCCTAGAGGGAGGGGATGGCGGCTGCTCCCCTGGGCACCCTGGGGTGCAGACACCAGATATCCAGCGTGTTTCCTGCACTTCAGTGCATCTGCACTCCCCCAGGGGCTGCAATCCCATCCTGTCCTTTCTAGAGGAGGCAGGAGTGCAGCCCCCACGGCCCCACCCCTAGGAACTCTGCTCTCTACTGTCAGCTTTTCCCTCTCCCGTGAGATGCAGGAATCCAGATCTCTGAAGACAGGCCCCAGATGCCACAATTGGCACACAGCCGAGTCTCAGGATGTGGCTTTCTGCCTCTCTCCCCTCCAGAACCAGGAGTGCTGTCCCAGCAAAACCCCAGAAATCTGCAATCCTCAGCTCCCACACCCCTTGACAATGTAAATGTCTGGAATCCTGGAATCCTCTGCCCTTAGATCCAAGGGTCCCAGCACTGGGCTCCCACCTCTGGGGTTTCCGCTCCCCGGGCCTGCTCTCCTACATTTGGGGGATGGGGCCTCCGGGTCCTCTCCCACACAGTGTGCTCCTCCCTGCCTGGCTTGCTTCTTGAAGGCCTCTCAGGGTCCTTCCGTGCCTCTCCAGTCTCCGATCCAGATCCGTGGATCTCAGCCTCTGGCCGGGCTCTGGCCCCAGCCCCAAGCCCAGCCTCTCCCTCTGGTCCGGCCCCTTTCCTCTTCGGCCCTGGGGTCCTGCTCCCTGAGCCAGACTACTGCCCGTGGAGGTCCCTGAAGAAGGTGAGACGCCATGAGAATTGGGGGAAGTCCCTCTGAGGATCTAGCCTTGGTTTTTCCTGCTGCTGGCCCTTTTTTTTTGCTTCCCTCTGGAGGTGCCAAGCTGACCCCATACTTTGCATGAGGCTCTGGGGCAGGAAAGTGGGAACAGAGCTGAAGCATATGACATCACTCTTGCTCCCCCTGAACCCTCCAGGAATCTCCCAAGATCTCCCAACATTGGAGGGAGCCCAAATTCAAGGGGAATTTGACCTACCATCAATACATGCCTCCAGAGTCCAGACAAGAGTCCAGGCCAGATCCCCAGGCTGAAGGGTCAGCCCTGGGTCCCCCTGGGCCACCTTTGTGGGAAGGGACAAAGTCACAGCAGCCACCTCCAAGGTATGACTCCTGTTTCTGTTCTGAAGTAGATTGAAACCCCCAGCATTCTCTGATTCAGAGTCAGAGTTCAAAACCGGGGGGTCTGGCCTCCAGCCCTGTCTTCCCCCAAGGCTCAGAGTCCAGGTCACAGCCCTCTTCCACGTTCTCAGGAGTCCTGGCCTCAGACCCTTCTGAGCCCCAGGTTTCTCCTCTTTCGCACAGCCATTAGTTTCCAGTGTTTGCTCCCTTGAGGACCCAGAATTCTGAGCTTACTTTCCTACATCTTGATAAACAGATCGGAATGCTTTTCTCTTTCTGACCCTTCTAAACTGTTTTCCCTTCACCGCTACCGCCAGGATGAAGGCCACTCTCTCCCCACCAGGAGTCCCCAGCCCCTCGCCCCCTCCACACAAGTTGGAACTTCAGACTCTTAAACTGGAGGAGCTGACGGTGAGTTTGGGGAGTAACTTCCCAGACTGGCCCTGTCCTTCGGTGGGGACGCAGAAGTCTAACCCCGCAGCCTCTGCTCCATCCAAGATCCAGAAACCAGGGTCTCCTGTCTCTCCCCTCGGTTTCCAAATATGCAAACCCAGCCCCCGCCCACGCCCGGGAATCCGCCTAGCATGGCCTCTCCCCGCCCCCCACCGCAGGTCTCAGAGCTCCGGCAGCAGCTGCGCCTGCGGGGCCTCCCGGTGTCGGGGACCAAGTCGACGCTCCTGGAGCGCATGCGCGGCGGCACCCCGCCCCGCGAGCGGCCGAAGCCGCGGCGCGAGGACAGTCCAGCGGGTGGTCCTTGGCCGAGGCTCAGGCCCAAGATACTGGGAGCGGCCAGGCGGCAGGGCTCGGTGAGGGCGGGGCTGCGCGCGTGTGGACGAATGAGGCGAAGACAAACTGGGATTGGGCGGGAAATCGAAAAAAAAAAAAAAGAAAAAGAATAACCAATGACGTGGGGGGCGTGGTTCAGAACAATGTGGGAGGGCCTTAGGGCAAAGGAACCAATGAATGAATAAGGGACGAGACGGAAGGTGGGGTCAGTGAGCAAAGGACCTACCGGGACCAGGGGGTGGAGCCCCAGTTTGCGAGTGGGTGGGGTTGCGCCCAGTGGGCGTGGCTCACAGGAACTCTGGGCGGTTCTAGCTGAAGCCAAGCCCTCCAGCTCACTCCGCGCCTCTGCCACGTGCGGCCGAAACCCCGGTGACAGCTCCAGCTGTGACTCCAGCTTCAGCTCTGACCCCTTCCTCAGCACCAGCCTCAGCAGCCCTGACTCTAGAGGAGGAGCTGCAGGAGGCGATCCGCAGAGCTCAGGTGAGAGGGCGTGGTCTAGGGCGTCTCTGGTCAAGATGAGAACCGCAGCCCAGGTTCACGCCGCGTCTCCCTGTCTGCAGCTGCTTCCGAACCGGGGCATCGATGACATCTTGGAGGATCAGGTGGATACAGATGGTAAGACTCTAGCTTTGAGGTTTTGGAAAAAGGGTCTGAAGTTCTGTACTGCTGGGTCCGAGGGAGGAAGGGCCTGGGATCTGGATACCTGGGTCCTAGGGAGGAGTGGGCTGGGGCTCTGGGGTCCGAATTCCTGCCTTTGTAAGCGCACACTCTGTTCCTTCTCTTGCAGATCCGCTGCCCCCCATCCCCCTGGACTTCCCCAGCTCCTTCGATGTGCTGTCCCCCTCCTCTGACTCTGAAGGCCTCTCATCTGTCTTCTCTTCCTCACTCCCGTCCCCTGCGAACTCCCCCTCCTCCTCTCCCAGGGGTCCCACGGACTCCTTAGATTGGCTGGAGACTCTGAGTGGGGGTCCCCCACTGGGCTGTGACCCCCCAGCCCCCAGCATCTTCTCTGCTGACTTATATGACTCTAGTGGCAGCCGGCTGTGGGACCTGTTGCAAGACCCATGGTGATGGATTTCTGGGGCTTCCAGGGACTGCAAGCTGGTGGGGGCGGGGGTATCAAAGAAAGAGGCTCCCCGAGGAGAGGATGGAAGAACCAGCAGAGCACCCTCACCACAGCCAAAATCAGAGTCAGCCCTCCTCCCTACCTGCCTCCTGGACTGCTGCTGACATGCCAATCACCTGGCTTTTACCTGCCTTACCTTCCTCTGACCCCTCCGTGGCTGTGTGGAGATTTCATTTGCTGCTGGCCCCGGCAAACAAGCTGTTTGCTGCTTCCTTCAGAGACCTTCTGGGTGTTTTTATTCCCACCTCCTCCTCCTGCCCTCACGCCAGCAGGTAGATGGCTGCCTGTTGCCTGACAGTCTGGAAGGCTTTCACGCTTTTTGGATGCAGGCGAGGGCCAGGGAAGCATGGGCAGGGACCAGGGGGAGCCAGGCCCTTAACTTCTGGTTGGAGGTGAGAAAATCAGCAGCATCGGGTCTGGGGTCAGATTCTCTTGGAAGCAGGGCTGGAGACAAGACTCAGGGGCCCACGAGAGAGGAGAGAAATACTCCCAGGAGAAACCAGTTAGGCTGTGGGCCACAGGATAGTGAAGGGGAGGAAGATCGAGGGGTGTGACACCAGGTGAAGTTCTAGCCTCAGCCGATCCCGTGGGGGGTCTGGAGGAGAAATTAAATTGTTCATTGATGCTGAGTGAGCTGGACCTTGCAGGCAGAAGGAGCTCTCCATTTGGGTGTGTTATTGCTGAATAACAAAACCACCCTAACACGTAGTCTTTTTTTTTTTTTTTTTTTTATGCTTTTGTTTTAAAAGGAAATGTACAGGCAAGAATGAAGGTGAGCAGAGGCAGGCAGGCAGAAAAAGAGGAGGAAGAAGCATTTTATTCATTTTTTATTTTAGTTCCTCTTGGTCATTTCCGCTCCAGCCCTGGGACATGAACCAGGATCCTAGGAGTGTTTATAGACTGTGCCGGCTGAAGGTGGCAGACTCAACTGCTACTCCTCCAAAAAACTTAAGAATCTTAACACCACAGCTTTGACCACTCACAAGTCCTTGGGTTGACTGGGCTTGGCTAACAGTTCTTTGCGTCCACATGGTATCAGCTAGGGTTCCCATCCAGCTGGGCTGGAATATCCACAGCATCTCTGCAGAGGTGGCCAGTAGGCTGGGCTGCTGGCAGGGAGGCTCTGAGGGGCGGGTGGGGGGAGGTCCCCTGCTGGATTTCTCTCATTCTCCAGGAGGTCTCAGTGATCTCTCCAGTAGGGTAGCTGGACCCCTCCCCGACTCGCCCAGGGTTCCCCAAAGAGGACATCTCCAGGGGAGGGAGCAGAAATGGGCAGTCTCTTAAAGACCACACTTGGAAAGGGTACATGACACTTCCAGCACATTCTATTACTTAAGGCAAGTCAGGCCAGGCCAGTCAGGGAGGGGGCTACACACACATGACTAGTAGGAGCCTGGTCGTTGGGGACCGTGTCTGCAAACTTGTCACCACACCCTTCCAGTCAGCCATGGTCCACAGTAGGTACAGTCTCCCGGGCACTTTGAGCCCAAGGATGGTAATGGGAAGGAGATTTCAGGGGAATTGTTGGCAGCAAAGGTTTTTTTTTAAACATTTTTAATTGTAGTAATTACACATTAAAATAACCTCCTGTGTATAGGTTTCCCATTGGCCGCAAAGTCTTTCTAAAATGCAGGTTTGTTAATGGTCTGCTGTGTGACGCCAACAGATTAGGGGACATTGAAATGATGATGTGTCCCACTCTCAGATCCAGAAAGAAGGGGCACACGAGTCACTCAGGGCCATGTGGACAAGCACCCAGGTCAGTAGGAGGCAGAGGGGAGAAAAGAATCCTGGGTGAGCATTTTTGTTGGGGTTCCCACTGGAAGGGGCAGACAGGGCAGGTAAGCAAGGCTTAACGTGTATCTGCTGAAACCATTTCTGCAGACTCTGAGGCCTACGGGCTGTCCCTGCTTGTCTGAAACTGGGCCCTGGGATGGTTCTGCAGAGGAACAGTAAGTGCTCTGGATCTCCTTCCAGGATGTGGCTTGGGGGCCTGGGCTCTGGACTGGGTGGGTTTCACATGAAAAGCAGGCTCACAGGCGAGTCCTTTATTATCTGAAGAAACTGGTTGACCCCAACGGGGGGCAGCCCCTCCAATGTCACGACCGAGGCCCCAGATATGCAAGCACCCGGAGTCCAGAAAAGGCAAGGTCACGATCAACACACACAGCACACAGACGCTAAGGCTGGATGCACAAACTTGGTAAGAGAAATCAGAGGGAAGCTGGGTGGGTCCCCGAGGGTCCACCGCTGGTGACAAAGGACAGCAGATTATGCAACAGGACCCAGAGCCAGCAGCACCACCCAGTCTTGCTGTCCATTTCCTCGTCTGTGCATCTGACCCAGGGTGAGCGAGACTGGCTGGTGAGACTTGCTGAAACTCTTATCACTGGTGGACGATTCCAGTGCCTCAACGCACACGAGTTCCGGTGGACCTTAGAGGTTTAGGAGAGCAAATGAAAGGGAACGAATGCTTCCTACAGAACTGAAGTCACCTTCCCAGCCAGGTCTCTTGAGCTAGTCCGATAGGGCTGTCACACTCTTTCCAGATGAAATTATGGGAGCTCACAGAAGGGGAGTGAGACACCCAGTGTCTCACCAGTGGGAGGTGTTGGTCCAGGGTTGAATCAGATTTACGAGCTCACGGCCTGTGCCCTCAGAGTGGTGAGAACAAAGATCCTCCATCTCTGCTCTGGTACTGTGCATACGTCTGCCAAGTGTCTCCCAGTGCCGAGTGGTGGGCATCTTCATGGCAGCAGATCGAGAGATGAGAAGGCCATGGTGCCTAGAAAGTTCTGGAAGCTGTGGGGGGAAGGGACAGGGTGGTCAGAGACACAGGAACTACAAAGACCTAAGATGTGAAGGTCACCCCATGTGGGGAGTCTTCGGGGAGGGGTGCAGTAGAGTCTGTGGCTGGAGAGCTTGAAGGCTGCTGGGAAGGTCAGCCCTGGAAATATCATGAAAGGGTGTGGCGGAGCCACCTCTGTGTCCAATTTCCTTCAGACACTGCTGTGCCCTTGTCCATCTTCCTATCAATTATCCCTATCACTCCTGTGTCCGGATGGGGCAGCCTTGGACTGAGAGACTCTGGGCCTCTGCACAGCCTCAAAGAGAGTCCGAGCTAGGGGCAGCTGAGGAATTCTCTAGAAGGTGAAGTTATGAATGACACAAGTTTGGAAGGAGTGGTCCAGGCTGACTCCGGAGGGTAAGGCCCGCTGCTGTGTCCAACCCTTCCCCAGTCTTTCTGGTGCCTCCTTTCCATCCTTGAGGAGAGCCTTGAGGAGACGGGTAGGCTGACCATATTCCCTTGAGACAAAAAACCAGGTCTGGGTTATGTGCTGATGCCTAAGGGGAGGGGAGGAGGCGAAGCAATCCTAGCAGGAGCAGAGCAGCCAGGCCAGCAACAAGTAAGTCCTGTGTGATGCCTACTGGCAATCTCATGGTAATGACCCGTGGTCCGGTGGGATTTCATACAAACAGCCAGTGCAAGGAATTTTGGCACCTTCACCAAGTTTGCT
>RJWH01005496.1:0-75234 GCA_004363575.1 Solenodon paradoxus
AGGGAGAGAGGGAGAGAAAACAGAATAAAGACTGAAGTTTCTGTGTTCAGAAAAGACAAATTTATAGATTCAGGAAGCTGAGAAAATTCCAAATAGAATAAATACAAAGTACTCCACTTCAAAGCACAGTGCTGTCAAACTTTTGAAAATTAAAGACAGAAAAAAATCTTTAAAAATAAGACAAAAATTTATAGGGGAACACTAATTAGAATGACAGTAGATTTCTCATTAGACTATATGTGATCTTATAAAGGAATGGATCTAATATTCTGTCTTATGTTAAGAGAGAAAAAAAATACTTGTGCTCAGCCTAATAACACCACAGATTAATACTGAGCAGCATTTCCAATAGATATATAATGTGAGCCACACAGCAAGCCACATATATAAATTTTTATTTTGAGTAGCCACATTTTAAATAACAAGCAAGTGAATATAATTATGTTATTTCATTTAAACCAATGCATATAGAATCTTACTTCAATGTTTAGTTGATATAAAAATGTATTGATGACCTATTTAACATTATTTTTCACACTAAGTCTCCAAAATCCAGTGTGGATTTTACACTGACAGCATATCTCAGTTCAGACTAGCTCTTGCTCCTGATTTTGCTTTTCCCCAGGAATTCAGATAATGATCCCTCATTCACCTTCCTTTGACCTAGAAATGTGGTGAAATAAAGCTCTGTTTTACCTATCTCTTCAAAGTACCTTCTCTGACTAAAATATTTGGCTTGGATTATTGGCAAACAAACAAAGCACAAACAAAAACTTTATGTAAGGAAAGGCTTACACCACTGTTGCAACCTGATCTCCTATATCCGTTCCAGAAGCAGAGGTTACCATTTTTCCGAGACTTTAACCTAAAAGAAAATATTAGATTATGTTGGTCACTACTTTTGAGACATATTACAAATCGTTTCTTAGATTTTATATTTATTTTTTATTGTTTTATTTGTCTTTTGTTTACATTGCTATATGCTTTTTAGGATACTGAATTCACACTCCAACCTGTGTGCATTTCACACCTCACCCATCACCAGAGTTTATTTTCTTAGATTTTCAAGGCAACATGGTTTGCTGAATATTACCAGGTTATATTTGAAATAGCCATGTACTTGAAACAAGAAGATTAGATTCAAACCACTCACTTACTATATAACCTCAAACTAAACAAACTGGTCCTCATTTCTTCAGTAAAATGAGGACACTTGATTACAAAATTTCAATAGGATAATATATAATAGATGTGAATATGCCAGCTGTGTTGTTAACACATTTAGTTTATTATAAATCAGAATTTAGCATCAGTGTTCATTTTTAATGTTATATATAATAAATTCAAGAACTGTATTGGAAATAAGCAACTGATAACACACAAAAAATGAAAATACTTTCAAATTGACTGAAATTGCCTAGTCCTCTGCTAAATCTTATTGAATACTCACCTATGGCAACAGTCACATTACTGGCAATTATCTTAGTTCTGAAGCGAAGAGACTGAGTTTACCTGTTATTTTGAATTAATTAGTCAGGAAAGATGCTTCAGTTCAAAACATTTCATCCATGCAAAAATGACTACAGAGCTCCTCTCAGAATATGAACAGCAATAAAAGAAAAACATTTCAAGCATGGAAGAAAAATTAAAAAAGAAGTTATTCTATTATAATTTTAAAAACAGAAATAACCACTTGCGTGACCCTGAACATTTGACTTCATACCTTATAAAGCGGCAACATCAAATTGGACAATCTCTAAGTTTCCATTTTGTATTACTATTCAATTAGATAGCAGTACCTACAATTAATGTTTATTGCGTAGGCACATTGATCTAAGAAATTACAAGGTCACAGAGATAATAAGTAGAAGAAACAGGATTCAAATATTTAACTCCACAATCCTTGCACCTAACCACTGTGATATGATGATTGAGTAAATGTTTAGATAACTTTTAATGATATTCCTTTATGAAATTAATGTTTACAATTTTAAAAGCACTCTTTAAAAAAAATTCTCTAATATTCTCCAATGCCATGGAAAAGTTTAACCTCTTGAGCTCTCCCTGTTCCACCTGCCTGCCACCACACTACTGCTTTTAAGTGATACCCTGTACCCTATTCATTTTGGGTCGTGCATTAATCCCCTTAAAACTACATTGACCAGAATTCTCAATTTATTTACTTCTTTATTTTTTCCCTTGCATGAGCCCTCCAATTATTCACCATTATATCAATCATTACTCTAAATATTCTTTTTCTTGCCCCAGAGACGCCAAGCTTTACTAAGAAAGAAAGAAATATAATTGCTCTTCGGCACTATTAAACTCGTGATTTCCTGTCTTTTCTGGCTTTTAAGCATCACTTAACAATTTCACTTGACCCTAAACAATTGCCTTCCACTTTTCCCTTGTGTTGACGGTCTTTGCCACCTTCCTCAGGCCTCCTTTCCTTTAAATAAATGATCTGCTAAATCAGGAAAAAATGCAAGGCATCACTTCACTGAATATTTCAAATTTGTCTACTCTACTATCAAAGCTATCTATAAGAATATTCACTATCACCGGTTTTCATGTGTTCTGGATAATGTCCATTCTCCTCACCAAAGCCACACTTTCTATCTGAATTCCCATTCTCTTTTTAAATTTGAGGTAACTTCGATTTATAACACAGTATGTTTCAGATATGAACGTTTACTCATCAAATATATAATACATAATGCCCACCACCAAATGTCTAATAATTCTCCACCACCGTCCTTTAGACGCCTACTACCCTTTGCTCCCACCGTCCAACCCCTTACCCTGTGGTAACCTTTATTCTGTTTCCAGTATTCGGAGATTAGTTTTTATTTGTTTTGATTTCTGTTCATTTGCTTTGTTTCTTTAGATACCTCATGAGCGAGATCATCAGTATTTGTCTTTCTTCTGACTTATTTCACTAAGCATAATACCTTCTAGCCCTATCCATGTTATCACATATGGCAAGATTTCATATTTTCATAGCTGCATATCATTCCACTGTGTATATATAGACAACACATCTTTATCAATTCATCTGTCACTGGGCACTTAGGTTATTTCTTGACTATTATAAACAGTTCTGCAGTGAACATGAGGGTGCATATATCTCTTTCAATTAGTGTTGTTGTGGGTTTGGGGTTAATACCCTGCAATGAGACAGTGGTATCATATGGAATTTCCGTTATCAATTTTTTGAAAAATCTCCATACTACTTTCCAAAAAGATTGCATTAATTTACATTCTCATAACAGTGCATAAGGGTTCCCTTTTCTCCACATCCTCCAGCACTGGTTTTTGGTCTTTTAGGTAATAGCCATTCTCACAAGAGTGAAGTTATATCTTGTTTTTATTTGCATTTCCCTAATAACAAGAGATGTAGAACATCTTTCCATGTGCCTGTTGGCCCTCTCTATGGATATTTTTTGGGGGGAGGACAAATGTCTATTCACATCCTCTGCTCATTATTTGATTAGATTGTTTAAATTGTTTTTCTGTTCAGTTTTATGAGTTCTTTATATATTTTGGATATTACCCCTTGTTAAATGTATGGTATGCAAATATCCTCTCCCATTTTGTTGGCCGTTGCTTCGTTTTGATGGCAGTTTGTTTTGCTGCACAGAAACTTTTTAGTTTGATATGGTTCCATTTGTTGATTTTTTTATTTTTGTTTCCCTTGACTTTGGAGTTGAGTTCCCAAAGACCTCTTTAAGACTGCAGTCACGGAACATAATGCCTATGTTTTATTCTCTCTGTATTTTGTGGTTTTCAGTCTTGCATCCAAGTCTCTCTTGCATTTTGAATTAATTTTTATGTATGATATTAGAAAGTGATATTGTTTCATTCTTTTACTTATGACTGTCCAGTTTTTCTAGGGACATTTGCTGAAAATGCTTTTCATTTCTCCATGTATGCTCCTGGTTCCTTTCTCACAAATTAACCGATCATGTATATATAAATCGGTTAATTTCTGGAGAGTCAGTTCTGCTCCACTGATCTGTGTGTCTGTTTTTATACCAGGATCATATTGTTTTGATTGCTATCATTTTGTAGTATAGTTTGAAATCCAATTCCTATTCATTCTTGCCTCCTGGCCCCAAGGGTTATTTATCACTTGCCTCTTTGGTATATTAAATACCCTCCTTTTCCTATTCAGTGCTTTATTACCAAATGCCCCATATGTCTTCCAGAAACCTAAACCTCAAAGTAAGTGTAAGTTCAGTACCTTTATTCCCAGTCTACTCTTCTATTTTCACTATCTTGTTTGATGATTTCATTTCAATTTTTTATTCTAAAACAGAAAACTTGGTCTAATCTAATTTGGTCTCCCTAATTCTTCTTACTACCAAGTGAGCTTTATGCAGGTCATGGAATTTTGTTTTACTTACCACTGTATCCCCACAACCTGTAATGGTGTCTGCCATTCAGTTGCTCAATAAATATTTGTTGAATGAATCTAAACTCACCTCCACAGAAGCCTTCTACATAAAGTAACTCAATTATGTTGATTCTGCTTCCTTGATTTCTCCTCAATATATCTTTTACTTTGTAACTATTTTCTACCTTTTTGATAAGTTTTTAATCATCTATCATCTGGATTACCCACGAGTCTACAAATTAGTTCTTCACTTTTGACTTCCCTTCAGTTGTTTTCTTTTAAAGTAAAAATATGACCACATCTTCTAAATATAGGAAATGTTTATTGCCAAGAAATATAAAGGCAGTAATTAATTTAATATATCTTTTACCTTCTGTCTAAAGTGTTTTTTTCCTTCATCTTTGAAGGTCAAACCCTCACTCAAAAGTTTTTTTGATAATTGCATGAATCTTGAGATTCCTTAGTGTATATTTTTACATTTTGAATTCTTTTTTGATAATGTGTATAACACTTTTGCATAGCTGTAAGTAATGTGCATATTTTATGTCCAGACTTTTAATTTTTTGTCTTAATATCATTTCATATGCACATGAGCATTATCAATATAGCTCGCATATGGTTCATTATTCTGTTTAATTAAACACTTCAGAAAGAGAAAATAAACAGTCAAATAATTTCTTTGTATATTATAAATATGTTCTAGACTAAAAGATAATTTGTAGTGACCGGATATGTTAATCAAGATAAACCATCAGGTAAATGGTTGATCAGGAATGTGACTATGTACTTAAAAAACAGAACAGGTCTATCAAAATGATTTCATTACTTTTGGATACTATACTTGTTTTTAAATGTCTTTTGACTAACAATTCTTCAAATGGATGTTTTTCTCTTGTGTAGCTGCTACCTAATTCATTTATAAAGTCAAATTCACAGTCTTTAAGAAATTGAGAAGTTTCATATTAAAGAGACAATTATTCTAACTCTGCTTTCAATTGCAGTCAGTAATCTGTTCTGTTCTCCTGATAGTGTAGTTTAGCCTTTAGCAGTACAATATTGTTTGCAGTTATTTTCTTGATAGTTGTCCTGGGGATTAAAATCAACATAATTTAAAACAACCTTCAGATTAATACTAACTGAAGTAGTATACAGGAACTTTGCTCCAATATAGCCCCATTCCTTCCTCCATGCTATTACTGTCAAATTATATCTTTATTATATATTTTATGCATATATTATACATGTATTACACCTTATAAATCTGTCAACACAATTTTTAAATTATTGTTTTATGCCATTGTCTTTTAAATCATAGAAGACAGTACTAAGAAAAAATACACTCTTATATTTACTTATACATATCTTATTTATACCTTTACTTGTTTTTCTTTTTTCTAATTGAATTATGTTTGCATATAAAAACCTGTACATATTTAATACATGTTGATGAGTTTGAAAATTAGTGTACACCTGTAATGCTGTGATCATATACCATTCCATAAAATGAAACATCATCTCTAAAGGTTCCTTCCTCTTTTAAATAGGCATAAATTAAACTATGTACCCTTTGACCAACACCTCATTTGGATTTGAGTTTGTCTAGTGTTCTTTCACAAGTCTGAGAGACTCTTCAGTATTTTTCATAGACTTAGTAGACATGAATTCTCTGTTTTTGTTTATCTGGGGATGTCCTAATTGCTCCTTCATTTGTGAAGAATAATTTTACCAAATACAGGACTCTTGGTTTGCAGTGTTTTATTTTTCAGTGCTTTAAATATGTAACCCCACTGCCTTCTTAGCCTTCCTAGTTTCCAGGATATTTGATCATACTTGACAATCACTCCTTCAGAGAGCTAGAGCTGGGACAAAATCATTGCCCTACAATGGGAAGCAGACCTGGCTGCTGGAAGATTCAGTCTAAGGAGTGATAGAGCAATCTTCCAATGTGATTGATACAAACTGAAGTCTAATATCAAGGAGAAGGTGGTTTCTTCATGTATTTAACTCTACCCAAAAACATCATAGAACATTCCCAAAGTAAAAGAATAGACATACACCAAGGAGACACATTGTGGGTAAAAGAAAACCAATATGGAAGAAGACATATGCAAACCAGAGCCTGGAAAGGGTATGGTCAGCAACCTTGCAGAAGTAGAAGATGATGAGAGATTGACAGTGACCATACGATAGTGGGCCCTTCAGATAATTCCACAGAAAGTGAATACAATACTGACATATAATTGTGAAGGATAAAATCAGATTTGTCTTTCAGGTTATGTGTTAAAGTAAGGGAATTAGGGACACCATTACAGTCCTGCTTATCAGTGCTGTGTACTTAAATTTCAAATCAGCTAAGGACAACCTGGAAGAAGGCATGAGGGATGTATTGAAGCTCAGTACTCACACTAGTTAGCATATTTTTGTCCAAAAAATGAGACAAGATGAGGCCTCCTTATGAGCAAGCAGGAGAGCAATGAACTCATACATACAATAGAAACGTTTAAGTAGAGAAAAGACTTTCTATATTTGTTTCATCATTGACACTGCAAGTCACCTAACGAGGGAAGTAGAAATGAACTAAAATTTTAAATGAAGGTGAGAAAACAATAGACTTAAGGAAAGTAAACATAAAGAGAGTCTATAAAGGAATGTTTTCTTCATAGGAAAGGAAGGAAAAAGTTTTGAGGTCCAATTGAACTTACTTTACACCATTGTCTGACCACTTTGCCCACTTATTACCTTCTTCATAGCTATGAGGATTAAATTACTTCTAAAATAATGTCCATATATACATATATATGTGTATATATACTTACTACTGTGGTAAAAACTGTAGACAAGCAGTAAAATATTTTGTTATTCTTCTATCATAAATATCTCATTAGAATCAGAAATGAAGTAAAGATTTTGCTCAAAAAAGAAATTATTTATCTCTAGCAATTATTTCTAGAAGCTTTGAGGGACTTTGTACCGCATGAAGTACAGAAACTGCAGGAATCAGCGTTGGTGAGTCACTACACAATTAAATTCAGAACCATGGTAGGAAGGGAATTCAAAGGAATGAATAATACAATTATTCAGTATTCAAGTGCAACCCTGACAAAATTCAATAGTAAGTCAAATTTTGAAGATAAAGTGTAAAAGTCATTAACCCACAGGAAACCAATGGACTATTTAAAACCATCTTATTGAAAACTTGAGATAATTATCTGTAACAGCAAAAAACTAGACATTTTAGGTAGTTTTCTGTGGATCCTTCACCTCCTTTCATTACTATGTTTGATACCCTAGTTCAGGCTCTCTCATATGAGCTATGTCAATAGTATCCAGTTATTACTGTCATCAGATGTTTGTTTCTGCAGACCAGCTGCCACACTGCTGTATCCCTCTCTCCATCCATCCTTCCATTCATCTATCCATCCGACTATTTATCCGCTAGGTACTATGTTCACTGTTGGGGATCTGTTAATAAAAACACATCTACTCAAAACAAAAAAGCTCTAGAATCCTCAGTCTTGTGTGAAGGGCACATAAAAAGTCACATAATTATACTTCAAGATGATAAAATAACCACTTCTAGCGATTGGTTGAATGAATTATAGTACACTCTTACATTGAATTCCTAAGTAGCTATGCAAATTAGTACGTGAAAAGGGAGATTACAAATAAGTATATGATGTTGCTGTCATTTTTTTAGTATAGCTAATGTCTATATGTACATGGATAATATTTTGATAGTTACCTTTATATGTATCTATGTGCATAAAAATATCAAGAATGATGTTCATGTTACTGCTAATAGTTTCTGCTGGACTGTCAGAGTTGAGGGAATTTCATGACCTCTTCACCCTTGTTAGATCTTTGAATTTTTTACAGTAAGCATGCATTATATGTGTAATCAGATTGATTATTTTAAAACTGCAGGTAAGAATATCAAGTTGTGCTTCACCTGAAATTTAAGTAAATATCAGACCCACCTCTTCCTAGATAGGATACTTGCTCTATATCTGTTTTACTTCATCTGAAAAATGTAGAAAATTATAGTGCCTTTTTCATAAAGTTGTTTTCAGAATAAGGTAATTCAACTAAATTTATGTTCAGTTGTATCTGGCAAAGAATATGCATTCAAAAAGTTTGGTGATGATTAAGAAGGAGAAGAAAAATAATGAGGAAAAATTTAATCCATTTAAAATTCTTCCTACCATGCACATATCTGAATAAGGAGTCTCACTGTCAAAGAAATAATAGACTAAAAAGGCCTCGCCTCGCTTTTGGATTAGATTAAATGTTTTATTATATCTTCCCAGTGAAAAGCCCTACCACTTATTAGCACTTTTCAGGTGAGTCATAATTATTACATGTAAACCAGGGACCAAAGATGGACCATGGAAAGAATTGGAGTAATGTAAAATGGATAGCAGAAGACATAGGCTATAATGTCGAAAATCTGTCTCATCTCAAAGGGCTCCATGTATCAAACCCCAATTTCACATAGAAATTGGATTTTCTTAGAATACAGTATCTAATAAGATTCCTGATGTTCCTTATGGGGTCTCTTAAAGCTACTGAGATGTTCTCTTTTAGCAAATAAAAGTGCTATATCCAGAGCATCAGGGCAATGAAAAAATAGCAAGAATGGAATTAGAGTAGTGGTGAAAAGGGTACTGTGAAAATTGTTTGCAGTGACTTTTTAGTTAGATTCTTCTCTGAAGAATCAGAGAAAACAATAATACTATTGACGGCAAAATAATGCTAATATATTCTCAATCATATTGATACAGTTTTCTGATCTTTTTGAAGTTGAACCGTGCTCTCTAAATTTGAAATATAATCTTGAAAAAATATGTGTACCAAACATGGCAAGAAGACTGTAAAACTTTTGGACTGTAGGCAACTTATGGTATCAGCATATGAAATCTCAATGATGGCTGTACGGAGAGAGGAGGTGACTATGCTATTGTGCTGTGTAAGACCTCAAGGGTATTGAAACATTCATTTTTCAAGTCTTATCAAGAAATCATTGATATATACTATACAATTTAAGTGTACAACATGAGGCTTTGACATATATTGTGTAATGATTACCACAATAGATCCATCATTCTAATTTAGTCTCTTATATGCAACATGGACAAATTTCAGCCCCTTGTATTATAATTTACTTATGAGACAGAAACCATGATCTTGTTTTAAAAGTGGCACAGAGATATAACTATAGGCTCTCAGAAACCCCTTTCAAATGTTTCAGGTAAAGTGGATGCTGATGAGCATAAATTTGAAAGAGTACTAAATATTGCTTTAGAAACTCTGAAAATATATAATGTAGTTTATTGGAGGAGAGGGTATATGAAGCTTTGTTTGAATCTTTTGAAGAGATTAATTTCTTCATGATTCCCAGAGGATACTTAGAGATGGTGACACCTGGATGGTGATTTCAAATTAAGAAAAAATGAATCCAAACAAAAAAGACAAGACACACTTTAGAGCTGGAGACTCAGAGTGAACAGTGCTACTATAGTAGTGTGGGACTTCAAAACAACCTTAATAAGTCAAGACATGGGTTGAAATGATAGAACAGTATAGGTGAAATCTTTTTGTGAGAGATGGAAATGATGATCCATCAAAATGTAAAGATGTTTTCTACTGATGACAAGCCTCTTCTCCAGAAGAAGACACTAATTTTGTTGAAAACACTGGATTTAATGGTGCCAAATAGCAGGTGTCTGTGACCCCCCCCAAATATTAGCACATAATGAGCATTAGTAATCTCAAAGCAGAAATAATGCTACAGGAATGTAAGATGTAGAAATCCCAGATCTGGCTCTTATACAAAATATTCAGGCAGACTTTTTTTAAAAAAACATATCTGGAACTTGACCAACTACATACTTTTCCCAAGTAATGATGCTGTTACAGAAAGGGGAGAAGGTTAAGGTCATTGCTCTCGTCCATGAATCCAGTGAAGCCAAGCTTGGAGAATAGATTTCAGTGATGCCATATCTCCTTGAGACACTCTGGCCTCATGGAGAAGCAGGATGGGCCAAATGAGTGTACAGTCTCTTAAGCAGCATGGGGCACTACACTCAGAGAGGTCCCCGTACTTGGTTTAATTCTCAATTGTCAATGTCTTGAAATTCTTGTTTTCTAACACGACACCTTGCATTTTCATTTTGTGCTGGACCCTGAAAATTACACCAGATAGTTTTAGGAGAGGTTATTTTTCAGGGTATAAAAAAGTTTCTTAAAGATATTTCTCTTCCTGGTACATAGCACAAAATCATCAGAGATTCAAGACTACGAGACCATACTCTTGAGGTACAACAGACACCAATGAGATACTGGTGTTAAGTATGGCCAGGCAGTGATGGTTTGGGGCAGTGAAGGCCTTGGAAAATTTTTTTTAGTTTATTATTCCTTTCAATAGTAATATTTATTATTTCTTTTGTTCACAATGCTAAATTCATATGAGCATACTTAAATTGCATCTCAGTCTATATTACACGACACCCACCACCAGAGTCTCAGTGTCCTTTCCCACCACCTTTCCCCTTTTCCTTCCCTCTCCCCCTCCCTCCTCCATCCTAAAAACAGTCCTGTGCCCCTTATTTTTGTTGGGATTTGTTTGTTCATTTGTTTCATTATATTCTACATCTGAGTGAAAATACCTGTGGATTATTTGAAGGTATGATCATATGGTTTTGATTTTTACTTTGTTAATGTGATCTATTTCATTAATTGATTTGCATATGTTGAACCATCCTTTTATCCCTGTAATAAATCCCACTTGATTGTGATATCTAATGTTTTCATGTGCTGTTGAATTCTATTTGCCAGGATTTTGTTAGGACTTTTGCCTCTATATTCATCAGTGATTATGGTCTGTAGTTTTCTTTTCTGGTGCTATCTTTGTCTAATTTTGAAATCAGGGTAATATTGGCCTCATAGAATGAACTGGGGAGTTATCACTCCTCTACAACTTTCTGCGTGAGTTTAAGGAGGGTGGGCATTAGCTCTTCTTTGAATTTTTGATAGAATTCACTAGTGAAACATCTGGATTTGGGCTCCTGTTTGGGGGGAGATTTTTTTATTACTGTTCAGTTTCTATGCTTGTGGGTTGGGTCTGTTTGGCCTTGGAAATTTTTATGGAAGCCTGACCAGGGTGAAGAAATTAGATTTCAGACATTATTGAGTTTCCCATATCCCAGAAGTATGGGTCCAGAGTCAAATAACTGATTTAAGGAAATAATTTTATTCTTTTTGCCTAATTGGCTTTGTGAACTGAGATCCAAATGTATTATAAGACAGTAAATTGTCTTTTGCAGTAGGAGACCTGAACTTAGCACTATATACTAACTGTAAAACTTGAACATAGCACTTAAACATTTCATGAATCAATTTAAAAACAGGATTTGATATGCATATTTGTAACCCACTTCATTTTAGAGTAGAATTAAATATTGTCAATGTGGTTTATGCATTATAAATAATGATATAAAAATAAGGTAGTGGTTTGTTATTACTTTGAATCTTGTTGCCACACTTGAAAGATAAAATTAAACTTGTGAACATTAAAGAGATAGAAGAGCAGTGCTATAAGAAAATTGAAAAGGTTTAAAATTAGATATCTTATTTTCAAAATAAATAGACTAAGGATATGCATGGGAATGTATAATATCTAAATAAAACGTGACTTATCACATTCTTGAATGATAGAGCAAGGAAGCATTCTTTGAAACATGCCAGAGGTAAGTTTCATATAAATGAAGAGAAACCCCAATTCAAGCAATAGAGAGTGATTTATGGAGTTCACCAATATTTGTTGATATGAAAGCTAAAAGATGAAAATATTCAAACTGATAGGAGATATATTAGTGGTAATAAAGTATTAAAAACATTAAGGACTTTCCACGGCATTTTGGTATCTATTCTTATACCATGAAGATAACATCAGAAAGGAAAATTATTGGACTCTGCTAATTTTGCTTAGCACCTAACAGAGAGAATGCTGCTGAAAAGGTCATACACATGTTTGTTAATTCTTAAACTCCTAATGTGTGCTCCCTTGAAATAAAGCCATGCTCAGGAAAGTATATTTCAGCCCAGCTATCAATATTTATTGACCCATATTTTATTTTAAGAAGAAAATGTTTTTTTTATTTTAAAGGAGCCAGGTATACAGTCATCAAAACAAAACTCAGAATTACTAATCCAATAATAAATGAATTTATATGTTGAATATTAATATTCAATAGTATCATATCATACTCCACATAAGCCAGCCTAGCATAGCATGTTTTAATTCTCTTTAAAGAAAAAGAAATCAAAGCTCAGAAAGGTTAATTCATATTCAAGTAGCCTGTACCTTCTAAGAGCCAAGTGCTCTGAAGTGCTCATTAAAACTTATAAAATAGGTTTTATCAACTAGTCAAGTACATTTTTGGGTATAATTAATAAAGTAATAATTAGTATGTTCATCACCTCTTCTATCCCTGGCTCTTGCATCTAAGATAAAGCCCTGTCTTCCTTAGTGGATGCTATAGTATTCGGCCCAGATCTTCATTTCTTTTCACTTCAGGACTGGAGAACCCATTCTACCAGCTCTTAGAAGTGTTGGCAGCTGATCACTTACAGCTGAATCCACTTACAGCAATCTTGCTAAAAAGAACCACAAACCCAAAGTCATAACTGTTCCCAGGATCAACACCCATTTAATGCCTCGTGGATTCCAGGGTAAAAAAACCCTCAGCCCCTCCTCTAATTTAGAAGAGCTCTTCACAGATATCTCACCTCCGTTACTCTAAAATTGGCTGAGGCTTTTGTCGTCATGGCATCTCAGCCCAGTGTCTCCCGTGCCCAATCCTTTCTAAACTGTTAGTGTTTTGTTTTTTTTTTCCTATGTAGTAACTTTGGTTTATGAGTTAATAGGTTTCAGGTGTACAGCTTTATATTTCAACATCTGTATATTACATTATGATCACCACCAAAAGTCTAGTTTCTACCTGCCACCATACAATGTGGACCCCCTTTATCCAATTTACTGACCCATTTCCCTTCCCCTCTGGTAATCACCATTCCTTAGTATCTATATATCACATCTTTATCCATTCATCCTTCAGTGGTCATTTAGGTTGTCTCCAAATCTTAGCAGTAAACACATGGGTATTTGTTTTCTTATTCTTCAGATAAATACCCACAGGTGGTATAGCTGGATCATACGGTATTTCTGTTTAATTTTGTGAAGAATCTCCATACTTTTCCATAGTAGCTGCACAAATAATTGATTGCAAGAACACCTTCTAATAAACTTCCTGGATGCATACCTCTAGCTCAGAGCCTACTTATCAAGGAAACTACCTGAAACAACATCTTTACTACAGGAATGAGAACAAGGTTATATCTCAACTATATATTGTGATTGCTTCAAGAACCAGAATATGACCTATGCTACAACAGACAGAATATCTTAGAGATTTTTTTAATTTAATATTTATTGAGGTAACTTTGATTTACAAAATAATATAAACCCATATGTGCAGGTTCCCCATTCCTCAATTATATGATAACCACCAAATTATCAAAAGTTTTTCACCATTATCCACAGAACCCCATCACCAGTTGCCCCCAACCCCCACTGCCTTCCTTACTGGTAACCTCAGTTTCATTTTCAGTGTCTAAAGGTTGGTTTTTGTTTAGTCTGTTCCTTTGCTGTTTTCCTTATATCCCACATATGAATGAGATCACCCAGTGTCTGTCTTTCTCCATCTGACTTATTTATTTCACTTAGCATCATCCCCTCTACTTCCATTCACGTTGTTGTAAAAGGATTTCATCTTTTTAAGGGCTGTGGATTACTCCATTGTGTAAATACACCATGTTTTCTTTATCCCTTCATGTGACGATAGGCACTTAGGTAGTTTCCAATTCTTGGCTGTTATAAGTAATGCTTCAGAAAGAAAAATAAATACAGGATGGTTTCACTCATATGTGGAACATAATGAAATGAAACAAACAAATCCCAGCAAAAAAATATCAGGATACAAGATGATGATTGTGAGTGCAGTGGGAGAGGGAGGGAAGGAAAGAGGGGAAAAGGTGTTGGTAAGGGACACTGGAACTCTGGTCGAGGGTGTGGTGTGAGATATAGATTGAGATACAGTGCCAATATTAAAAAATGAATGTAGCATTGTGAACAAGATATAAAAAAATATCAATAATTAAAAATAAACACCTAATACTTTCATTTAAAATAAATAATGCTGCAGTATACATGGGTGCATATATCTCTGCAAACAGTGGCGGGGGGCGGGGTCAGGGGTCGGTGCCCTTTGGGTAAATATACAAAAACAGAACAATGGAATTTTATGGGATTTCCCTTTTCAATTTTTTGAGGAATCTCCATACTGCTTTCCATAAGGGTTGCACTAATTCCCACAAACAGTGTGTGATAGTTCTCTTTTCTCACCATTGTTGCTGACATTTTTTTTAATAGACAATATACGTGAATAATAGCCCATCTCGCAGGTGATCTCATTGTTTTGATTTACATTTCCCTAATAATAAGTGAGGAGGAACATCATTTTATATGTCTTTTAGCTATCTGTATGTCTTCTTTGGAGAAATGTCTACCCAAGTCTTCTGCCTAATTTTTGATTAGATTGTTTTTCTGTTGAGTTTTTTGAGTTCTCATATATTTTGGATACTAAGCTCTTGTCAGGCAATTATCTTCTTCCAGTCAGTAGGTTCATTTAGTTTTGTCGATGGCTTCTTTCTTTTAGTTTGATGTAGTCTATGTGTTTATTTCGTTTTTTTCCCCCCTTACTGTTGTTGAGTCTATAAAAACCTCTAAGGCTGATGTTATGAAATGTCTTGCCTATGTTATCTTCTAGGAGGTATTTTATGGTTTCTGTTGCTAATCCATTTTGAATTAATATTTGTCTATGGTGTTAGAGAGTTCTATAGATTTAGTCTTTTGCATGTGGCTGTCCAGTTTTCCCCACACTACTTATTGAAAACAATTTCCTTTCTCCATCGTACCCTTTGTCGTAAATTCAGTAACTATATATGAGTGAGTCTGTTTCCATTGATCTGTGTCTCTGGCATTATTATAGTATCATTCAGTTTTGGTCACTATTGCTTTGTAGTATAGCTCAAGATCTGAGATTGTGATATCTCCAGTTTTGCCCTGTCTTTATCATGATTGCTTTGGCTATTTGGGGTCTTGTTCTATACAAATTAAAAAATGTTTTATTCTATTACCTTGAAAAATACCAATGGAATTTTGATCAATATTGAATTAAACCTGTTTATTGATTTAGGCAAGATGACCATTTTAATAATGTAAATTCTTCCCAGCCATGATCACTGAATATCTCTCCATCTCTTTGTGTCTTCTATTTCTTTCAATAAAGTCTTAAGTAGTTTTCACTATAGAAGACTCCTTTGTTAATTATATTACAAGGTATTTGATTATTTTTATTTTTGTTGTAAATGGAATCATTTTCTCGATTTCATTGTATTCAGTTATATTGTTTACATATAACTATTTAACAGATATTTGTGCATCGATTTTGTAGCCTGCCACTTTATTCAATGACTAATTCAAACATTCTTTGACAGTTTTTAGGGTTTTCTCATATTTCATGTCATCTTCAAATAGTGATTGTTTTATTTCCTCCTTCCCAATTTGGATTCCTTTTATTTTGTCTTCTTGCATAATTGCTCTGACTAAGACCTTCAGTAGGATGTTAAATAACAGTGGTGACAGTGGACAGACTTGTCTTGAGCCTGGTCTTAAAGGAAACAGCAAAATTTTCATATATGACCTTTATTTTGTTACGGTAAGTACCTTTTATTCCGATTCTGTGTAGAGTATTATCATAAATGGGTGCTGAATCTTGTCAGAGGCTTTCTCTGCATCTATTGATATGATCATATGATTTTTCTTCTTGCTCTTGTTGATGTACTACATTAATAGATTTGCATTTGTTGAATAATCCTTGCATCCCAAGGTCAATCCCACTTGATCATGATGGATGACCCCTTTTATGTATTGTTGGACACAGTTTGCTGATAGTTACTTGAGAGTTTTTGTATCTATGTTCACTTGATAATGGTTTGTAATTTTCTTTTTTGGTGACATCTTTATCAGCTTTTGGTATCAGTGTAATGGTCTCATGGAAAGTTTCTGAAGTGTTCCCTGTTTTCTAATTTTTTTTGAAGAGTTTGAGAATAAGTTAATTCTTGAAGGTTTGGTAAAGTTCACTAGTATAGCCACCTGGTCCTGGGCTTTTATTTTGGGGGAGGTTTTGATTACCTATTCAATTTCTTTGCTTGTGATAATCCTGTTCAGGTTTTCCATTACTTCCAGATTCAGTTTTAGTAAGCTGAATGTTTCTAAAAATCTGTCCATGTCCTCAAAGTTGTCCAATTTATTTGCATGTAACTGTCTATAGTAGTTTTGTATTTCTGATATCTGTTGTAACTTTCCCCCTTTCATTTCTGATTCTAGTTATGGGGGTTTTCTCTTTTATTCTAAGTGAGCCTAGCAAAGTTTAGTCAATTTTATTTATTTTTTCAAAGAACCAACTTTTGGTTTCATTGATCTTAATTATCTTTTTAATGTCTATTTCATTTCTCAAAATTTTACTATTCCCTTCCTTCTGCTGACTTTTGGATTCAGTTGTTCTCCTTTTTCTAGATTCTTTAAATGCAGGGTTAGATTGTTTGTGATTTTTCTTATTTCTTGATACAGGCCTGGATTGCAATACACTTCTTAGTCCTGCTTTTACTGCATCCCTTAAGTTCAGGTAGCTCGTGTCTTCATTCTTGTTTGTTTCCAAGTGCTTTTTAAATTCTTCTTTGATTTTCAACTTTACCCATGAGTCATTCAGACCATGATGTTTAGCCTCCATACGTTTTAGAATCTTCCAGATTTATTTTTGTGGTTGATAACGTAGTTTTAAGTGATTGTGATCAGAGACGATGCTTCATGTGAGTTCAGTCTTTGTAAATTTATTGAGACATGTTTTGTTTCCAACATATGGTCTATCCTTGAGAATGTTCCATATGAGCTTGAGAAAAATGTGAATTAGATAAGAGTCATTTGATGAAGTGTTGGGTATATGTTATTTAAACCCATCTGTACAAATTTGTCATGTAAAGTTATTTCCCTGTTAATTTTCTGCCTGTGATCTGTCCATTAAATTGGGTGGTTTCCTACTATTATTGTATTGCTATCGATGTCTCTCTTTAATTCTGATAACAATTGCTTTGTGTATTTTGATGCTCCTTTATTTTTGGTGCATACATATTAATAAGCATTATCTTCTTGCCAAATTGACACCTTAATATAATGTCCATCCCTGTATTTTGTTATCTTCTTTAATTGGAAGTCTGTTAACTGATATAAGTATGACTGTTTTTGCTTTTTATATAATGTCTATCCCTACCTTTGGTTACTCTCTTTATTTGGAAGTCTATGCTTTCTAAGTATGGTTGTTTCTGCTTTTTTGTTTTGTTTACCACTTGACTGTATGATTATATTCTAACCATTGTCTTTGAGCCTTTGTTTATCTTTTGAATGTAAATGAATCTCCTGAATACAGCAAAAAGTTGGTTTATGCTTTTTAATCCATTTGACTATTCTGTGCCTTTTAATTGGTTAGTTCAGTCCATTAACATTTAGGGTGATTATTACTTTATAGCTGTTATTGCCGTTTTGTTCATTGCTTTCTGGGTGGTGTTGCAGAAAATACCTTTGTGTTCTTCTATTTCTCTTCTTAGGTGATTTGAAAACATTTATGTTGCCTTTTGCTTTTTTTTTTTCTGCTTTGTTCTTTCCCTGATATTATATTTTGAGATTACCCTGGAATTTGCACAAATGCTTCTATGATTATAACCTGGTTTTACTTTAAAGCAAGTTAGTCTAGCACTCATTCTAACAATCCACATTTTTACTCTCCTCCCCACATCTTATATTTCGATGTCTTGCTGTGTTTAAGTGCAGTTTCTTTTCATTTTATAGAACTTGTAGATCTGGCTTCAGGATGATTAATTCCTTTAACTTTTGCTTTTCTGTAAAGTTTTTATTCAGTTTTAAGTGATAATCTTGCAAAGTAGAGTATCCTTGTTTGGAAGTCCTTTTCTTTCAACGCTTTGAATATATTATGGCATTCCCTTCTGGCCTGTAGTGTTTCAGCTGAGAAATCTGCTGACAGTCTTATGAGATCTCCTTTGTATATAACTCGTTGTTCTCTTGCTACTTTTACAATTCTCTCTTTATCTTGTATTTTTGACATTTTAATGATGATATTTCTTGATATATATCTGTTTGGTTTTCGTTTATTTGAACTCCTTGAGCTTCCCGGATCTGGAGATCGGCTTCATTCCTTGGGTTTGGGAAGTTCTCTGCTATTATTTCTCCAAATAAAGTTTGTGTCGCCTTCTCTGTTTTTTTTCTTCGAGACTCCTGTGATGCAAATGTTGTTTCTCTTGATGTTACGGCACATGTCTCATATGGTATGCTGTCTTAATTTCTTTTAATTGTTTATTCTCTTTCTTGGTCTGCTTGGTGCTTTCTATTGCCCTATCTTCTTGCTCACTGATTCTATTGGAGGCTTCTTCCAGCCTACTGTTGAGTCCCTCTCTTGTGTTTTTTAGATCAGAAATTGTGTTCTTTAGCTTCACGAATTCTGTTTTGAACTGCCTCATATTTTCTTTCTTTGTTATGGTCCTCCTCTTGTGCCTCCCTTGTTTTCCTGATTTCAGGGAGTATCATTAAAACTGTTGCTTTAAAGTCTTCATCAGGAAGTTTAGTTAAGTCTGTTATATTCAGATAGTTCCCCAGGATTTTATTTTGGTTCCTCATTTCATGCATATTTCTGTCTCTTTGATTTGTTTGGCATTCGGTGTTTCTTTCTCTGGGTTAGGCTTCCCTAATATAAGACCTTTTGATAGTATTGAGTTGCACAAAATATACCTGGGCTTTGGGTTGCAACTTCCAGTCAAGTTGTGAGATCCCAACATGCCTCAGATTTGTTTATGCTCTAAGGTGAGCCCTGTGCTGAGACTGTAGAATCTAACCTATAGGGTTGGAGATGGTATAGGGACTGCAGAGGTCTCCCCCAGAGTCATAGGCATGAACAATAGTGTCTATAGAGACAGACTCCAGAGTTGTAGGAACAGTCAGCAAACAGGCCACAGTCCCAGCATAGCTCTCAGAAGGGTAGGCACTCAAAGCTATTTTTAATGGAGTACCTTCCTTTATGAGAGTCCCTCAATCCTCCAGGGGAATAGCAGTCCCTGCAGGGTGTCATAAGCAAAAACACAGGCCTGGAGATGGAATTACCGGAGCTATCAAGCTGATAGGAAGTTATTTGCTGTAGCCACAGGTTGATAGGAGCTGCCCTTTTTTTTGAGGAAGCACTTCTACACTTACTTTCCTGTGAGGGGGTAACTAGGAATGCTTATAACCAAAAACAGCAATCTCCTCAAATGCTGCCTGACTGATACTGTGGTGAGTATACACAGTTCTGTAACACAGAATACAGCTAGCCATATGCTCTGACCTCTCCGCATCAGGTGCTAATACTGGGTGGTGGGTGCTTTCCTGTAATGGCAGCTTCCAGAGTCAGCACCTTCTAAAAGTGTCATCTCATCTTTTCTGGGTGCTATCCCTCTTCCCACTCTGTGGCTGACTGACTCAGTGGCTGCACTGCAGGAGCAAGCCCTTTAGCTCTGAAAGAGTGTCATTTTCAGTTTAGACACTCTCTCCCTGGGGCCTGGCATCTCCTAACAGAATGCTATGGTTCTGAGATAGATAGGCCTCTCCCTTTTATGTATGTCCTCTCTCTCCATGGAGATGCTGGTCCTGTTTCTTTTCAAAGATTGTGATAGCCAAATAGATATTTTCTTAGTTGTACCATGAAGAGAGGACAAGCCTGAGATCTTAACAGTCTGCCATCTTGGAACCGAGAGTTGTTTTTCAATTTGAGCTAGGGCAAAAGCTTCCTTGTCCCTTAAACACGACCTATGTGGGTGGGAAGCTAGATAATGCTGCATAATATGCCCACAGCCATGTAGCCTGTGTAAATAAAAGAAGCAGAAAACAGAGAGACTTCAGCACCCTGACTTGTTTCATCGTAGTAGATAACTGAGCCTTTACCGTAGACTTTTTAAGTTATTTCAGACTAAAACGTATGCATATAAAATCAAAAGATTCTGATCAATGAACACTATATCTTCAAGATTTATAAAATTAAAATAAATGTGCTAGTTAGGGAAAATTTAGTTTTTTCATATATTCACTATTTGGAAGAAAAGAAATAAGCTATTATTCTCTAGAATCCTTTATAAAAAGAGTCCAGAATTATCTTAATTGATTTCAGGTCTCAGAAAGCTGAAAACACATTTTTATAATATGAAGGAATGAATATATGCTTCAGGCAGATGTGATAATTAGGCCTTTCTCTTCTGCTTGGGAATTTGTGTATTCATTTGAGTAGTAGGTGTTACACAATGATTATTTCTTTCAGAATGTATGTAAATCTTTATCAATCCCTTTTAAAAAGGAAATATCCATTCCATGAATGACTTTCTACCTGTGAACTAGTAGAAATTCATGCCTTTAATATATTAGCAGTTTTTGTATGCTTGATACAGAAGAGATTTGGGTGTCTTGGACATTTGACAGTCTTAAATTCCTCTCTGTAAATCTCAGATACATTTTCCCTGGCTAAAATGTAAATCACTGACATAATAAATATTGTGTATCGATAAAGAAAGCCCTATTGAGTCAGGGGATGGAAGACACTAATATGCCTCCTTTTAACTACACTTTTTATTGTGTCCCTGGGCTTTCAATCCCATAGCTTTCCAGTATCTCGGGACTCTTTCTCCATCAACAATTAACATCTCAGTTTATATTAGTTCATTGAATATTTATGGAGAACCTGTTATATATCAGGGGCTATGAGGAGTCTGTGTTATTTTCAGTGTCTCCCAGACATTTTTCCCCTCTAACACTGGTCTTTTTGTAAGGAAACCTTCTATAGCTTTTTATTTTATAAAACCTAGATATATTTTATAATCTCAGATATAAATGTAAATTTGATCAGGTATAAATATGTGTGTATGTATAAAAATGTCTTTTACTTCAATATTAAAAAAATCATTCCCTTGTCTTATTAAATCCAAAGATACTGTCGTGTCAGTCTGATACTTGTTTCTTTGAAGTTCATCTATAAGACACTTTCTGATATTTATCTCTTTTGCTTTGGCCTTTTATGTGCTTTTTAGCTTTAATTTGGCAACTTTATTATTGTTTATAATCTTTTTCCCCCTCTTCTTTATTCCATCCCTTCCTCCTCTTTCTACTCATTTGAAAAAAAATTTCTTCTCCTTATAGTATGTATACTCTACAATATTCTGTATTTTTTAATGTATTTTTTACTTGTACTCTGTTTCTGGTTTCAGGAAGGTTAATTCCATTTGTTGTTCTACCTCAGAAACTTATTCTATTCCTTATTTTGGTGATCATAGATTGTATACCCTAATAATTCTGTTTTATGATTGTTGTTTCATATTCTTAATATCTTTACTAATTTATAGTTATTTTACATCTGACCTCTTCGTAAGCTTTTAGAGTTTTTTTCATTCTCCTGGAAATCTGACAGTTCCCAATGTTGCTTCCAGGTGTATTGCTCAATTTCCAAACTTTCTTGTTATTTTTAGAATAGTTGAAACATCTGTCCTCAACCTTGGCTTCACATTAGAATCATCTAGGGAACTTTTACAAATACCTATGCCTAGGCTCCATCTCCAGAGATAATTATTTAATTGATCAGTATGCACCCCAGGCACTGGTATTGTTTTAAAAAGCTCCCCAAGTGATTCTAGTTTGAAACCAGGGTAGAAAACCGCTAGTTTATAATTGTAACTGTTGCTTGAACTTGTCTATACTTTATAATAAACTTCTACCAGGCCAATTAAAAAGTGTTCCATCAAGGAAAAAAAATCAATAATTGAGTGCTTAAGTCTTTCATTTAAACCAATATGCTTCTGTACTACCTCTGAAAAAAACCATATTTGAATATTCTCCATAATCCAGATTGCTTTTTTGTACCATTAATTTGCAATACTGTATATTTGAGGAATACATCTTTACATGTGGATAAATAATGTATATGATACACCACACCCACACCAAAGTTGTAGTACGATTTAACACTATCACCTGACCCCCTCTCCTTATCCTTCCCACCCCCTTTGCCTTCCTTTCTGGTAACTACCAGTTTGTATCAGAATTGAGGGATTGTTTTTGTTGTGTTTTATAAGTTCATTTACTTTATTTATAAAAAATCATACTGTATCTGTCTTTCTGACTTAATTTTGCTTAGCATAATCATCTCAAGTTCCATCTATATTGTCACAAATGTTTCATCATTTTATAGCTGGGTAGCATTTCATTTATACACACACACACATATCTTTATCCAGTCATTCACTGATAGACATTTAAGTTGTTTCCCTGTCTTAGCTATTGTGAATTGAACTTAGTTAGGGGTGCATCTATATCTTTAAATTAGTGTTTTCATATTCTTTGGATAGATACCCAGAAGTGGAAGTGATGGATCATAAACTAGTTCTATTTTTACTTTTATGAGGAATCGCCATACTGTTTTCCAAAGTGATGCACCAATTTACATCCCCACTGAAAGTGTACAACGGTTCCTTTTATCCACACCCTCTACAAAACTTATAGTCTTTTGACATCGGCCATTCTCATAGGTGTAAGGTAGTATCTCATTGTGGTTTTGATTTGCATTCCCTGAATAATGTGATGATTAGCATGTTTCAATGCGTCTGTTTGCCATTTGTATACCTTCTTTGGAGAAATGTCTTTTTCAGAGAGCCCATTTTTTATTGTTTGTGTTGTTGAGTTGTATAAGTATATACTTTGGATACTGACTCCTTGTTTGTTTCAGAAGGTTGTCTTTTTGTTTTAATAATGGTTCCTCCTTTTGCTATATGCATTAGCTCTTTAGGTACATGAACTATCATTTATTTCTGCTTTTGTCTCTTTTGCCATGAAAGTTAAATTCACAAAGACATCACTAAAGTTGATGTCAAGGAGTGTATCAACAGTGTTTTCTTTTAAGTATTTTATATTTTCATGTTTTTACATTCAGTTATTTCATCTATTTTGAATTAATTTTGTGTAAGGTAGTGGTTTACTTTCATTATTTTGCACTTGGCTGTCCAGTTGTTTCAGCAACATTTGTAGATAAGGCTTTCTTCGCTCTGTGTCCTCAATTCCACTGTCTAATGTGTGGATTTATTTCTGGGCTCTTATTTCTTTTCCATTCATCAGTGTGTGTTTATTCCAAGAACATATTTATTGATTACTATAGCTTTGGGAACACTTCTGAACACATTTTATGAGGTGAACGTTACCCTGATTCCAAATGCAAAGAAAGCCCTCTCTCCCTCCCCCCAAAATAAAAAACTAGATAGTATCTCTGAAAAATATAGATATAAAAATTATCAACACAATTTTAGCAAACCAATTTCAGTAATACATTACAAGGATCATATTTCATTATCAAGTGGAATTTATTCCAGGGATACAAATATAATTCAATAAAGAAAAAAATCAGTTGATGAAATATGCTACATCAACAAAAGAAAGATAAAAATCATATGGTCATGTAGACACCTACAAAGAATTTCATAGGATTCAACACCCATTTATGATAATTCTCAATAAAATAGGAATAGGAGGAACATGCCTCAACATACTCAAAGCCATGTATGATGAACCAACAGCTAATACCATATTCAGTGACGAAAACTAAAGCCCTTTCCTCTAAGATCGAGAACAGACAAGGATGTCTAATCTCACCTCTGTTGTTTAACACATAGTACTGGAAGTCCTAATCAGAGCAGTTATACAGGAAAAAATAAAAATAACCTAAAGTGGTAAAGGAAAAGTTAAACTAGCACTACTTGCAGATGACATACATAGAAAACCCTAAAGACTCCATGAAAAATAAAACTAGTAATAGTAATAAATTAGTACATTGAGTTGGTAGGCTACAACATCAATATACAAAAATTTATTGTGTTGTTATACATAATGAATTATAAATTAAGAAAACAATCCCCATTTACAATTGTATCAAAAGGATAAACTATCTGGGAATAAACAACAGAGGTGGAAGAAACGTACACTTAAAACTATAAAAACATTGTTAAAAGAAACAGAAGAAGGCACAAAGAAATGAAAAGATATTCTTTGGTCATGGATTGAAGAATTAATATTGTTAAATTGACCATCTTACCTAGAACAATATACAAATTCAATGCACTCCCCATAAAAATTCCAATGACATTTTTCAAGAAAAGAGAACAAACAATACTAAAATGTGTATAGAACCACAAAAGACCCTGAGAAAAGCCAAAACAATCCTGAGAGGAACTAAAAATAATGGAGATTTCATACTCCCCAAATTTAAACTATACTACAGAGCTATAGTAATCAAGAGTATAGACTTTTAGCTTTTTATGTAACAAATTATTAGCCTCAAAAGTAACATATACATTAAATTTAATTATTGAGTACCTACTATGAGTAGGTTAGATTCTATAAGGAAAAAGAAAATACTTAAAGCATGTTATTAACCTCAAGACATAATCATCATATTTGTGATGAAGGCATATTTATCTGAAATATTATATAAAAGGTCCATAATATAAAAGTTATGTTTGTCAAATTAGAAATAGAGACCATTATTTATCAACTTAACTAGCTAAACAACTGTTGAAATCCTTACCCCCATCCTGAGAGGAAGACCACCCTCAAAACAATAAGATGAGAGAAGCCTCCATCTAAACTACAATAGATGAAATGGAAAGGGATGTGAGGTGACAAAAATTTGCCTTATTCAAAGATCAGGCATTAGGGGACAGATGTAGACACAAATGCCATGAGTAGACAATTATTTTCCTGTATTCTCAGAGTAATGCTGTTTTCCTTTAATGCTGCATCTAGCCATGTAACTTGTGAGTTATCAGCATGATAACTTTTTCTGCTTACCTCTTGGGCCTCTCCTCACCATGGGACCATGCACTGGCTAGACTATTAGAGGATGAGACATGTGGATGAGAGCAGTTGCCCCAGAGAACAGTTAGCTGATACCAGACATGTCAGTAAACAGTCAGTTTCAACAAAGCCATCTAGCTAGGGCCATTTGACTGGAACATGTGAGCAATACACTCAAAGAGATGAATAATAAACCAATAAGTAGAGTGGGGGAATGGTTTGAATAACAGCATTTCTGTTTTTTATTCATCTGAGTTATAAAATGTGAATACTTTCCAGAATAAAATCACAGTTCTAATTCTACCTACACTGATACTAAATTCACAAGTTAGCAGTGTTATTAAGTACTCCATAGAAATGCATCTACCTTTGTTTGTTATCTCCCAGAGAACTACCTAAACCTTTTTAAAAGACAAAACCTTATTTTGAGAAATACATTTTGAATTTGCCTCATAACCCAGGAAAATGGGAGGGAAGATGAAGTATCTGACTCTTTGTTAGTCTAGGAGTTGTACTTGGAGGGGAAAGAAACATAATAATACCTTCTAAACTTAATTTGCTCTTTCCTCCTCCAGGGTTTTCAAACCATGCCCAATTGCTCTTACAAACAGCTCAAAACATCCAGGTTTATTAGCGTCGATACTCTCAGGAATAGATCCACCCACACAGCCAGTGGATTTTTGCAGAAATTTGAGGCAAAGTGGTATTCAGTGAACCTTACAGAATTAATAAGGAGCAAAGTATCAATAAAGAATTTAAGAAGATAACAGTAGAGATACAGAACTACTTAATTCACTCCCAGTGTTTTTTAAAATTTGCCATCAGACTTTGTATTCGTACTGCCTATTGCCATTAGCAAATCAGATAGACTTCACAAATCAAATATCTAGCATACCATCTTATCTCAGGGGCATAGGATTAATGATTAATCTTCATCCTTGGTTTGTAACACACATTCATTGTTGGTCCATACGTGACCTTCATTATTCACTTACGTATGCAGAGGTTTGCATTTGTCTGTATTTATGTTCCTGATATAATAACCTGAAAAATCACCACTCAACATCGAAAATACAACCTTGATAATAACTTAAAATCTATACATAGGATCCTATACAAACCACTCTCCTGCCTACCCCTTTCATTTAATGAAATTGACTTCTGAATGCTGAGTTTAGTATTAGGTTAAAAAACATAGTTTTATATTTTCTGTATGTCTTCATAAACTAGTAAAGATAGAAAGTTAAAGAAATAGACATTAAAGATATATAAGCTCTGTACTAAAATTTGGGATTGTTTTCCTTTTTTGAGGTTCACGTATTGTCATATCTTACTGTAATTATTTTAACTGCTGTAAAATAGTCCTTTGTGTGAACATACAGTTTATTCATTCTCCTTGATGGCTACTAGATTGTTGCCAGGATTTTGCTCTTATGAATCGTGTTACCTTGTACATTCTTACATATCTCTGATTTTGGCATCAGTCATATTATATTAGTTGTTGTAAACTGGTTATTTCCTAATGATGATATTTCTACTTAAAAATCTTTACCCAAACACATATTAAAATGATATCATTATTAACTCATTTATGTTATTGTAGTCACTATTTTTGTTCATAATATGCATTATGAGCACATTGATATTTTTTCAAAATTTAATGTATGATCAGTCACTGTCAATATTCAGTTTCTTAAGACTTCATATTTTTAATAGATGTAAGTTTACAGAAAAACTGAGGAAGGTACAGAGATTTCTCATATACCCCTCCTCCCCCTTTGTTTATAACTTATGAAAGCTTCTCACCAAAATGGTTCATTTTTTTACCAAGGATGAACCTAACATTAAATTGTCATAAGCATCAAAAGTCTATAGTGCCCTAAGGGCGCAACTCTGAGTGTTGTGCATTATCTGACAGAGTACTTTTGTAGCCCTAAAAACCCTCCCGTAGCACCAGAGCAGAGGCTGCTGGCCCCTCCTGGTTGCTGCTGGGGAGGGCTAGGGCATGGAAGTCACTCACATAGTGGCTCCTTCGAAGCAGTGGCCAGGGCCACAGGCAGCTTTTGGTTGCTCCTGGTGGGATGGGGCATCTCCATCTCCCACTAGCTCTCCAGAGACAGCAGGTTCCTCCTGGTTGCTGCTTATAGTGACGGGGTGACTAGCTCACAGGAATGCTCTGGGAGCATGGTGGATGAGGCCACAGGCAGCTTCTGATTGTTGTGGGTTCAGGGCATCGGAGGCACTGGAGTGCTCTTCTGGCACAGGGGCAGAATTCGTAGGCAGCTTCTGAATTTTGCAGTGTGCTCTCTGGGTGCAGGGCCAGGGCCGGGGGCCTGGTTGCTCCTGGCGGGGGGACTGGGTATCTCACACAGAGAGGTGCTCTCCAGGATGAAGGACAAAAGCCACAGGCCACTTTGGTTTGCCGTGGAGCACTGTTTGGGAGCCAGGACCAAGGTAGAAAGCAGTTTCTGGTTGCTGTTGGTATGAGCAGAAAGTCTCACCAGCCTGTTCTCCAGGCGTAGGGAAAGAGTGTCTAGATTTTTTTTTCCTGAGGAAAATTTTCCTTTTCTTAATATTTCATTAGTTTACAATACTATCCAAGTTTCAGAAGAACAGATTCGCCCACTCTGTGTATGCTCACACTTCACCCACTATCATAGTTCTAGTGCCAGTCACTAAGTATTTTTACCCATCCTCCCCCTTCCCTGTCTGGTAACAACAGAGTTAATTTTTGAGTCTAAGAGAATTTTGTCTTGGTTTATTAGTTTGTTCATGTTGTTTGTATATAGTCTTTCTTTTTCTTTCTTATTTTCTTGAGGTGATTATTCTAAGCAAAATAGATTCCCTTTTTTTGTAGGTGGATATTCAGTTGTTTCAGCACCATTTGTCAAAGAGACTATCTTTGCCTTATTGTATTGCCTTTGTTGATTATTAGTTAACTAAATTTGAGTCTATTTCTGGGCTCCCTATTCTCTTTTATTGTTTTATTTATCTAATCTTTCACTAGTACCACACTGTCTTGATTATTGTTTGTCTTGAAGTCAAGTAATATCAGTTCTCCAACTTTTGTTCTTCTCTTTCATTACTGTGTTGGCTATTCTGTGTCTTTTGCCGGTCTGTATAAACTTTAGAATCAATTTGTTGATAGCCATAAAATAAATTGCTGGGATTTTCATTGGGATTTCATTGATTCTATAACTAATTTGGAAAGAACTACCATCTTGATAATCTTGAGCCTTCCTTTTGCATGAACATGTCTCCATTTAATCATTTTTATTCATCAGTTTTAAATCATAAATCTTTTATAATAAAAGATAAAATCTCATATAAATCTTGTACATATTGTGTTGATGACATTACTATAAATGATAATACATTTTTAACTTCAAATTCCATTTGTTCATAGGAAAGTAATCGACTTTCATATGTTCTTAAACTCGTATTCTGCAAACTTGCTATTATCACTTAATAGTTCCAAAAGGTTTTACGTTGAGATTCTTTCAGATTTTTTTTAAGGAAAGGTACAAACAGGAAGAGAGGAGGAAAAAGCACGCTGTTTATTTTATTTAATTGTTCATCTTGGTTGCTTCCACTGGCCCCAGGTCTTGAACCAGGAACCTAGGGATGTCTGTGGACTGCACCCAGGGTGTACTGAATCACTGGGCTACCCAGTATGCCTCTTTCAGATTTTCCACATAGATGTGTGTCATCTGCAAACAAAGACAGTTTTATGTCTTCCTTACCAACCTGTATATCTGTTTCCTTTTAATGCCCTACTGCATTTACAAGAGTTTCCAGAGAGATGATTTAAAGTAGTGACTAGAGGACATCCTTGCCTGTATCTGATCTTACTGGAGAAGTTTCAAGTTCTCCACTATTAGGTATGATGTTCATATAGGGTTTTTTGGGAGAGACATTCTTTATCAATTTGAGGATATTCCTGTCAATTTCTATATTCCTGAGATTTTTAAAAAATCATGAATGGGTTTTGGATTTCTTTCAAATGTTTTTTCTTCATGAATTGATCATATGGTTATTCTTTAATCCGTTAATAGGATGCATTAATTGATTTTCAGTTAATGAACCAGTCTTGCATATTTGAAACAAATCCCACTTGGTTGTCAGGCATAATTATTCTTATACTATTTTTGGATTTAATAAGGATCTCTGCATCAGTAATTGTAAGAGATTAGCCTGGGTAGGGTCTTATTGTGTCTATTGCTCTTTTCTAAGACACATTTTTCATTTTGTTGATTTTTCACTATTGATCTCCTATTTTTAATTTCATTGATTTCTGCTTTTATTTTCTCCTGTTTACTTTGGATTAAAGTTGTTTTTTCTATTGAAAGTTGAAACATTGATTTTAGATTCTTACGAATGCTTACGATTTTATAAATTTCTCCATGTACACTACTTTCACTGTATACATAAATTTTAATTTTTGCCTAATATTTTTTCATTTCTTTTTACCGTTTTCTTGAGATTTCTTTCTTGACCCATGATTCATGTTGATGTATACTGTTTAATCTCCATGTATTTGGTTACTTTCCAGCTTAATTCTATTATGGTCTAAGATAAGATACTGTGTTATTAGTATTCTTTTCATCTTGTTTAGGTATTTTTATGATCCAGAGTACGGTCTCTATATTGGTGAATGTTCCACACGAGCTCGAGTTTAAATGTGTTGCTGAGTTCAACTATGTCCTTACTGGTTTTCTGCAAGATAGATCTGTCCATTTCTGAGGGAGGTGTGTTGAAATCTTCAACTAAACAGTGAATTCAGCCATTTCTTCCAGTGTCTGTGTATGAAGTTTGTTGCTCTGTTGTTAGGTCAATATACTCTGTTTTTAAATTGTTCTAAATAAAACAGTGGAAGCCCACTGAAATCACCATGTCTTTTTACATGACACCATTAGACTTTGAGGATTTCTGTGCTTATTTGCCGGAAAAGTTCCAGGCTTGGAACTTGCAGCCTGTCAAGACTTACAAGCACCCATTTCTGGAAAAATGCCTGGATTCTTTACATAGAGAATGTTATTTAAAAATCATTATCTGGGTATCAGTTGTGCTCTTTGCGACCTAGGCCATAATAGCCATACACTTTCAGAATAATTTTTTCCTTTAAGCTATCTATTCATGAAGTTGTATCATATTCTTTGATTATGAAGGCTTAATGTTATATTTTAATATTTGTTATAGAAATCCCTTGTGATTTCTTTACTTTTATAGAATTTTACTAATGCATCTTAATTTTGACATAGACAAATATATTTTTTCCAAGATTAAGGAAGACAGGCAGGAATGCAGGAAGAGAAAGGAGGAAGAAGCATTCTACTGATTTAGTTATTTCCTCTGGCCCTGGGCTGCACGCGGACTGCTTTCCAGGCACAGGCTTAACCCCTGAGCCACCAGGGTGTGCCAAATATATTTTTAGTGTTGTAGAAAATAATATTATTCTCACAAATATTCAGAGTCCCTCAAGTCAAAGAATTATATACCACTGTGCTATTGAATTTACTAATTGGATGTGATTTATTTTAGCCAAATGGAAACAGAAGTGACATTTGTCAATTCAACCAGATTTAGGAGACAGTATATGAACTAAAGTGACTCCATCTTGGTTGATACGAACCCTTGTGTGTAAGCGACCCTAATACAATACTGTTTTATCTCATGGCTGTTCCTGCCTCATTTTTCAGACTTAAATTACCTTCTCAGTTTGGAGTTTTTCATTTCCAAAGCCCAACAGGCATCATGAAATTAAACATGTTTGTTTTTTCTGTGCCTATAATCATGAAAGGATTCTTTTAAGATGAAACTTTGCTTAGCCTGGGTCCCTGAGTAATGAGCACAGCATTTTTGCTTCAACAAGCATGTGTTTCTTGAAGCCTAGCATACCCTGACTGAAAATCTTATTTTTGTTGTGCTTGGCTCTACTATTAGAAAAGAAATTCTCTTTTATACCAAGATATAATTACTTCTCTACTAGGGGCTTTAAAGTTTTATTTTGGAAATTTGTCCTTTGTGTTTTTTTTTTTTCTCTTAATGGTATATAGTAGAATTTCAATTTTATTATCTTATATGGACAAGTTTTTAAGTCCATCCATTTACTGATTATTTCTTTATAATCTGACCTAGCACAAGACCTTTGTGATACACCAAAAAAGTGTGAAAATATGTTTAGTTTGGGGGCTTTATATTCTATTACACTGCTGAATGTTTGTTTCCATGCTAGTGATACACTGAATATAGGCTTATAATAGCTAATATGTTGCGGCAAGTCTTATTTTTTTCAGAAATTAGTTTTTCTATAATATAATAATTTGATTTGTAAATTCTGGATGTAATTTATTTGGAACTGCTGTTGATATGTGGTGGGGAATCCACTGAATCTAGAGATCAAACTAACAACTGTTAATTTTATTGTTTTTTTCCTATCGATGAATATAGCATGTTTTTCCAGTTATTTAGAATTCATAACAATAATCTTATTTTTTCTATAATGGCTTTGCACATCTTTTTTTATTCTTAGATATGTGATACTCTTTCTTAAATGTGTTAATGCATATTTAACAAATTTTTGAAAATATTTTGAGTTCCTTCTTATCAGTGTATAGTAATATAGTCATATTACTTATATATATATACTACATATAAATCTTAAACTGCTAAATTCACCTGTTTCTAATTTGCTTTTTATACAAATGCAAACACTTATATCATATTTCACCTACCTATATAGCAGAGATGAAAAACTGTAGCATTAGGATTTTAGAATGCTTACACTGAAATAGATAACCCTGTGTTGTTAATAAAAGTGAAAATGGTTGAAGCTCTAGAAAAGTATTTGATGATGATTTCTAAGGCGTTAATAAAAATGGTGACAAACATTTATGCAAAAAGTATTCTGGAACATTTATAATGCTTTTAAAAAGAAATTATATAACCAATAATATAAGGATAACTAAAATAATATGGTATAATAACTCTATATCAAATTGACATTTCATTAATATTTAGAAATCCTTTTTTTCCAAAGAGTTTTTAATGACTAGCAAAGTTTTCACTATATGTTCATTAGTGTAAAATAAAAGGTACAGGTGTGTTCTAGGGGCCCAGCAGTTTAATCCAATTGTAGTCCACATACATCCCAAGGTTCCAGGTTCAAGACCTTGGGCCAGGGAAACAATCAGGATTAACAACTGAATAAAATAAAATGCTTCTTCTGCCTGCCAGCCTACTTGCCTTCATTCCTAGCTATACCTTTCCTTTGAAAAATATAAGAGGTACAAATTGTATCATAAGAAACTACTTTGAACATCTATATGCCAATAAATTCAATTATCTACAGGTTTTCCTATAAGATCAAGAACAAGGATGTCCATTCTTACCACTATTATTTAACTTAGCACTGGTAGTTCTAGCCAGAGCAGTTGGGCAAAAAAATAAAATATGGAATGAATCCAAACTATGAAAGAAGTATAACTATATTAGCCGATGACATGATAAGAGACTACCCCGAGTGCCACTAAAAAATACTATTAGACATAAATGAGTGAAGCAGCAGACTAAAAAGTGAATTTGTACAAAAGTTTGTTGTGTTTTATATGCAAAAACACCTAGAAGAAATTTAGAAAACAGTTGCATCAAAATTCAGCAGTGTAATAGAATATAAAGCCCCCACATTAAACATATTTGCACACTTTTTTTGATGCAACTGTTTTCTAAATTTCTTCTAGATGTTTTTGCATCAATACTGAGGTGAGACACCTATGGAATGAAAGCTATGACATTGTTGGAGAAATAGGAGGTACAAAGAAGTACAAAGATATTCCTTGGTCATGGATTGGAAGAATTAATATTGTTAAAATGGCCATCTCATCTAAATCAATATGTGAATTCAGCATAATTCCTATCGAAATTACAATGTCATTTAAAAAAAAAAAAAACCACCAGTATATATGTATATTATATATAAAAATAATTATTTAGAACCACAAAAACCCTGAAAATAAAAGCAATTGTGTAAGAAAAATGGACATATTAAAATTATGCTACAAAGTAATAGTAATCAAAATATGGCATTGGAATAAAAAGTACAGATCAGTGGGATAAAATGGAAAGCCCAGAAATAAACTAATACATGAATGGACAATTAAATGACAACAAAGGAACTAAGAACATACAATAAGGAATGGAAAGTACCTTGAACAAATGGTGTTGGTAAAAGTGGACAGCCACCTTCAAGAAAAGAAGATCACTAACACCATACATAGATATTAATTCATAATGTATTAAAGACTTGGATATATAAGAAAGGAGGAGAGATTCCAGTGGACTGTGTTAAGGGATTATTAGAATTTTGGTTATGGTATCAAACATTTGAAGATTTGTGCCTCTGCAGTCCTAAAGAAAACAGTGTTGTAAACCAATGTTACCTCAATTTAAGGAAAAATTGTCCAAAACTGAATCACCATTTTATATCTCAGATAAAGCTACCTTGAGCATACCATATGTATATCTTCTTATACACTATTGAAAATAATTGGTTCTCCTATTTTTTAGGATTTTGTTTGAAAAAATAAGAGTTTAACAATGTTTCCTGGTTGTAGTACCTTATTTGATTTGACATGAAGATTATCCTGGTTTCATAAAATTAGGTAGAGTATTACTCTTCTATTTGGAGAAGATTTTGCTTAAGATTGACATGCATTTTAATGTTTGATAAAAAATCTCCTATAATGCTAATTCTTTTGTAAATTTCTGAAATTATAAAATCAAGAATTTAAGAATTTTTTTTAGTTTGTCCTCATTTTCATTAATTATTGACATATTACAATGGAAGGAATTCTGTTATCATTTCAGTTTCTACAATATCCATAAATTATGTCTCCTTTTTAATCATAGTATTATTTCTCTGTGTCCCCTCTTTTCTCTTAATCAATCTTTTTAGAAGTATGTTCATTTTACCTTTTTAAAAAACTAAAGTTTAAAAAATAAGTTCTCTATTGTTACTTTTAGTATTTCATTTAATTCTCTTATAATTAACTGCTTTCCCCTGTTTTTATTGTATGATCTTTTATTAAGCAAATGTGCTAGGATTCCACTTACTTTGTTAATGGAAGAAACTAGGGTCTCATAAAATACAAGAATGCATAGGCAGTACATTCCGCGACATCAACCTTAAGAGAGATCTTTGAGGACTCAACTCCAGTGGCAAGGGAAATAACAACAAAAAATAAAGGGGACTACATGAAACTAAAAATTTCTTCAAAGTAGAAGAAAGTATCAAAAAAACCCACATCCTACTGACTCGGAGAAGATAATTTGCACATCATACATCTGATAAGAGCTTAATAACCAAAATATATAAAGACCTCATAAAAGTCATCAACAGAAAGCAAAAAACCCAATTAAAAATGGGCAGACTAAATGACTAGACATTTCTTCAAAGAAGACATACAGATGACCAACAAGCACATGAAAAGATGTTTTTCCTCCCTTATTATTAGGGTAATGCAAATTGAAATAACAATGAGAGAGCCCCTCACACCAGTGAGAATGGTTATTATCCAAAAGACTAGAAACAACAAATATTTGTGAGGATGTGGAGAAAAAGGAACCCTTTCACACTGCTGGTGGGAGTGTAATTTGGTGCAACCATTATGGAAAGCAATATGGAAATTCCTCAAAAAATAGGGAATGGAAGTCCTTTATAATCACAGCATCCCACTTCTCCGTATTTACCAAAAATAAAAACAAATTCACAGAGATATACATATCCCCATTTAATGCATCATTATTTACAATAGCTAAGAATTGGAAACTACCTAAGTGTCTATTATCAGAGGATTAGATAAAGATGATGTGGTACATATAAACAGTGGCGCACTAAACCCTAAAAGAGAATGAAATCCTGTCATTTGCAGTAACTTGGATAGAACTAAAGGAGATGATGCTAAGTGAAATAAGGCAGGAGACAAACACAGAATGATCTCATTCCTACCTGCAATATAAAGAACAAAACAAAGGGACAGACAGAAAAAAAAACAACTCTTGGACATTGACGATAGAAATGAGTAGCAAACCTGCATAGCCATTTTTCGAAAAAAAACATACGAATGACCAACTGATATATGAAAATGTGCTCATCTTTACTATAATCAGGAATGCAATTTTAAAAAAAATGCTATACCATCTTACATCTTTTAGACTGACTTCTCAAAGGAAAAAAAAAAATGGATGTTGGCAGGATATAGAGAAAAGGGTACACTAATACACTATTGGTGGTATTGTAAATTGGTACAGCCATTATAAAAACAATATTAAGGCATGCCATGGTAGGCCTAGTGGGTTAGTCCACCACGTACATCCTAGGTATCGCAGGGCCAGGGAAGGCAACCAGGATGACAACTAAATACATAAAAATGTTTCTTCCTCCTCTCTTGCTGCCTGCCTGCCTGCCTGCCTGCAATAAATATCCAAAGGAAATAAAGTCAGTATCTCTAAAAGATGTCTGTTATACCCACACTGATTACAGAATTATGCCCAATAGTTAAGACATGGAAGCAATCTAAATTTCCATTGACAGATGAATGTATAAAGAAAAAAAGTATATACACATACACAAAAGTATCAGCAAAACTTAATATAAACACAAGTTTATCAATTTCTCATTTGTTGTATCACATCTTTGGGAATGTATTTTGTACATATATACTACAGTTTTTCTCTTTTTGGTGAGTTGTAAATTTTATTGTTGATGTAGTTAACCACTCTAATCATGCCTTTTATCCTAAATTCTATCGCTTTTGATAATAACATGAATTATGTAAGCCTTTTATTGTTTATAATATTTGGCTGATGTGACTTGTCCATCCTTTTACTTTAAATATGTTATTTTCTTTATCCTTTAGCTCTCATTCCTGTTAATAGCATGTATATGGATTTTTAAGCCAGTCTGATATTAACTGGTTCATTTTCATTTATGATATATTTGATGCTGTTCCTACCATATCTTGTCTTATTTTTCGATATTACTTTTAAACATTACAGTACTCTTGTCCTCAGAAAGTTCCTACCACACCCAGTAATGAGTTTTTTAATGAATATTTATTTTGTTACCAAATGAAATGTTGTTGAGCAGAGTCATTCTAGGCTAGGTGTGTTCAGTGAACATGAATTTATGCAGGGAATGTGTTTTAAATTTTTTCTTGTGCACTGTTGTAAAACTGAGTCTAGCGATATTTTACCACGTTTATTTCCATAGATTCTCAATATTTCTATATTCATTTGTTTCCCTTAATTGTAGTTTCTCTGTGATGAATGAATCTCTGCTGTCTACCTAAAAAAATGACCTCTCCTTCTAGTTATCTGACCTCTTCAAAAGTGATTTATTTAAAAATAAATTAGAGACGATATTAACAACACTGTGTTCTGATGTATTTAAAACAATCTATACTATACCTAGGAAAAGAATTATATTTCTAGGATAATTTCTTATAATTAAGTTCTATCTTTGGTTTGCAGAATCCTTATCACATGCACACACTGACATTCTAGCTACCATCTACATCCATTCATTACACCTTCATGCCAATCTACAAGAACTCATGAAAGCAGAAACTGATAGACTCTCAGCTCAAAATCTTAGTAGAAGCAAACGAAGAGAAATACTCTTTAAAAACTAATGGCATACATACCAATATTGAGCATTTTTTCCAATTGTTAATCAGTATAAACATAGATTTTTGGTTGCAAAAGTAAAATGCTTGAACAAAATGTAGAGATAATAATATGAAAAACAACAAGACATCTAAAGAATAATGAAAGGAAGCAAAGTTTGACCTCCCAAAAAAAACAAAAACGTTCATTTTGATGAAGATAAAATAGGATGAAGCAAATATTCACATAATTGCCAGGTCCTAAATTGTGAATATTTATTTTTATTCTGATTTGCTAGATAAAAGACAATACAGTGCATGTAAGGTATGGGCAAACCAAAATCATTCATCTTATACAGTAATGACCCCTAAATCAAGAGCTCCTCTCGGGTATTCCCTTTGCAGCAGAAGGGTCATTGTATCTTAAGGTCATGCCTACCTAAATTTCCCCATTCTTTGATGTTAACATCAATAACCCATGCTGGGATTAATACAGCGTGCTTTCCTAAAATAACCTTCTATTACAAGGTTGGATAGTTCTCAAACACGCCTTCAATATCAATCTTATGTAATGATGAAAACACAAGGTTAGGAAGTTTAGGTTTAATATGAATCTCTGAGATTTTTCATAATAACATGGGATGATAATGACTCAAGGTAATAGGAGAATCTATAATTTACTATTGATTTCTTCACACGACAGATAAAATATGAACTCACATATTAGGCAAACGCTTCATGGACAAATAGTATAGAACTCAGCTTAATTACTGTGCTGGAGGTAAAAGTAAACCAATTTCATTCTGTCTTGCTTCAGATTTTATTTGAGTGTTGTAGAAGTGATTTACCTTAGCTAATCTGAGTAACTTTGTTATGCTTATTTTGAGAAGGGTATATTACCAGTTAGTTATTCCTATATATATAAAATAAATAGTACATAAGCTATTTTAAGACAGTGCAAAGAGAATCACAGTTGAGAAAAACATGCTTGGGTTCAAATCCTTGGAACCCTTTTGAATAGGCAATTATCCAAGTCATTATATACCATCTATGAATGTTTATGATGCTGTGTCTCTAAGACTGATGTGAGGCTTCAGTAAGATTACCTATCTAAATTACCAAGCAGGAAATTGGTGTTCGATATCTTGTTCTCATCAATATTACTAAAATTTTTGAAAGGGTGCAGCTATTTAAAAGTTATAACAATTTAAAATTCAAGAGTATTTCTTGAAATTTATCGATAGTCTAAAAATGTTGAAGAGAAATGTGGTAAGAATTCTGTCAGACAATATCATTAAATAGAGAGACTAACATCTTAAAAAATGTTTATATATAAAAATATATACTAAATCATGTCTGAGAATTAAAAAATTAATACAAAGCAACAGTAAAAATACATTATATAAAATGTACTACTTTACATACCACATTCTGTATGTCATATACATTATATAAAATTTATATTCCATATTCTGTGTTATGTTACATACTAAATATACATCATATATTATATAAGGTTTACTTACCTACTGTGGTATATAATTTTTTTCACTAAATATATCAGACATATTCATTTTATTACACATATCGTTATTAGGTCATACATATGTATGCTATATAATGTTACATAGTATATGGATAGAGATAAATCTGTATGTATGTATATGTAAAATAACCATTATAGTTACAACTTTTATTATCCCCATTTAAAAAGGATACTTTATTGAGTGAGAAAAGATTTTTTTTTACAGTAGTAGCTACCTGTGTTTAGGAAAAATAGATTTCATTTAATTCTCAAAGACTTAGACTATTAGAATTAAGAAAATTAAAATATATTCTAGTGCTGTATGTTAATGAAAATAGGTTTTTGTTTGAAGACAACCGTTGTACTTTATATAATTCTACTTTATCTCTCATCAATATTTTGTTTCTAATCCAAATTTTATACATGGTTTTAAACAGGAGTAGTAGAATGGAATCCAGTCTATCCAGTAATCACAAAAATTCTCCTAGTTGATGTGAAGATTTTCCATACTTGTATATCAGAAATTGTAACTGAGAGCATCCTGTCTAGTTGAATTATTTTAATATTACCAAGTACTCTCTGATTACAGAACATCTAGATAAATTTAGTATTATGAACACAGACTTTGTGTTCCTAAAACAGTTTGCAGTGATAAAGCAGTCACATTCCTGCCTTATTCTTAATTTATAGAGCCATTAAAATCATACTTTTTATAATGTATAACCTTTAGTTTACTATAACTTTACAATAAAAACTTTCTCTTGTTGCTTCAGTGTTGTAATTGCAGGATTTCAAAATGATGCTAACCCTAGAAAAGGTCAAATGTTAGTATCTTCTTTTTATCCAGAAAGCTAATATGTATCTAAAAATAATGAATATATATCTAAAAATAATCAAGAAATATGAAAAGCCAGAGTATTTTCAAAACTACTGTAATTATCAGCTCAGAGATTTTTCTCCCCTGCATCTCAGCAAATCACAGTACAATGGAGGGAAGCACAGGAAGGATGAAAAAGCAAAGGCTGAGGGGTCTTATGGACAAGTGTTAGAATATCATTATTATATCTATGAGCTGTGTGATCTTGAATAAGCTATGTCACCTCCCTAAACCTTGGACTATATTGTGTATTTCTTCATTTATTTTTCTGCATAAAGGAGATAATGGCTAACTGAAATACTTGATAGAGTATATTATGTGCAGGCCTAACTCTGCTATTCATAAATCACTTTATATTCATCTTCTTTTGCAATCACCTTCCAACTGATCTTGATTGACTCTGCTCCTTCTCAATAATCCATTCTTTATCAAAACTCCTTACTCTGTAGAAGATTCTTGATAAATTTGGACCAAACAACTACAATCTTCCTAGCTTTATCTTTATAATTTTTCCCTCCACAATAGACTTGATGTTGAAGTACATGGGCCCACTCACCTTACTTCATCCAGTTCAGTATAAATATTTAGAAATTTTCCAAAAAGAATTTATGAAAATGAATTCCATGTATTAGCACTACTTTAGACACTGAAAAAATGACAAAGGTGCATCAAAAACATCCTATCAGTGACAGAGAGCTTTCTGTCTGTGGCATGGAAGTTGGGTTTTTTTCTTTGTTTTTAATTGTGTTTTGACTTTGGGTTGTTTAGAACCAAAAACCAAATATAGATGAATATTTTCCTGATGTTGCTAATACTGTAATTGCCCAAATCTCAGTTTTATTCATCTTAAAAAAATAAAAAGGAAGACTGTCAGGAATGTTGAAGTTTATTGTCCCTTTAATCTGTAAACCAAAAAGCACACAGAGTTTAACAATTATTTCACAGTGACAGTCCTTGTAAGGCAATAGCAATGACAAGCTTTCACTGCATGGTAATGTAAACAATATATGCATGAAGCTATAGGGGTTCATAAAGACACTGTTAAGTGAGATTAAGCTGTCTATTAAGCTATTTGCTGTATGTCCCACACTGAAATAAAAACCGAGAAATTACAATAAAAGTTCTTACAGTTAATATTCCCAACAGTGAGATACACATACAAAGTGGAAACACTACAAAGGGAGATATTCATATGTACTGTTTTGAAATATTTTTTTCAAAAATTCCCCCATGTCATACTTGTTTGTCATCCATGGCCAAGAGAAGGAAGACAGACCACAGTTCAGAGGAAGCTTTCTTGTTTGTATTTTGCATGTTGACAATAAATAAATTGAAAGGCCAGACTCATTCATTACAATGTAAATTACACGGAGAGGTTGGAAATTGGATTCCTAAGGCTTGCCAAATACATTGCAAAATGTACCCAAATTGCTCCAATTTAACAAGATTTGTTAGAGATACTATATTGCCTTCCCATAGGCTGAAGCTGCCCTCTTAGCAGCTCAGCAAAGAAGAAGGTGTAGACACTGGGTTAAAGTGGCTGTTCAGCCGGGTTGATCTTCCTGTGCTTCCCTTCCCTCCAGTGCTCTGAGATCAAAAGACTAATATCCCTTCCTTATGCATGGAGTTCTTTCCTAATTCTTTATTCTCTCCTTGAAAATGGAAACTATTTTATAGGACCTTGAACATTTACAGGCTAGCTTTTACCAACTATGGTATCTAAAACTCTGTCTAGAAAGGTAGCCTAAAATAAAACAAGAGTATCAGACCTCTGTCCCAAGGAGTTTTGCAATCTACAAGGATCTACAAAACAAGCATTTCTGACAAAGAGATTAAAGTCTAAAGTCGATCTATCTAATCACCCAACAAAGCTAACAATGCTATTTATAGATACCAGGAAGGTGATAAACCCACCCATAGTATACCTCTCTAGAGAGAACAAGTTCAGTTCTTCATATCAGTATTGCATACCTTTAGTTACAAGATACTAGCTTACACTGAATAGAAATTAGCCTTCCTGTGACCTCTACCCTTGCTATCTTCTCATGAATCTAAGAATCATTTCCTTCTATATAATAAAATATCCTCAAGTGCATATATTTATACATACTAATTTGAGTTCTCTTAACATCTGAAATACTTAAGTGTCATGAAAACAGGAATTAAAATTATGTATATTAATTTTTATGGAAATACTTTTATATCAAATAGAAATTTAGCATCTTAAACAGAATATTCGGAACATGATTTATATTTTATTCAAGGGCAATAATAGATTATCACTGTCATTAAATTATTGTGCTGTGTTCTCATATGTTGAGTCCTTTAGGATTAATGAAAGTTAATAGAAAAATGTGTCCCTATACTACATGTTATCAGCATGTTTACCTTTGGAGTGTTACACATTTTTGTTCTATAGATTTTCCCGTTTTGATTTGGTATCCAGTTGTGAGAACTTGATCCTGCTTCTAGCTTAAATCCTGTGTGACCAGAAATTAGATAGCCAGAATTCAGTACAAAGATGTCTGAAAGTACCACGGAGAGTTCCTCAAACAAAATTCATAAACGTAACTGCATGCTGTGGTAGACAGACTTTGAGGCACCCCATGATCCCTGTTCCATGCTGTGTGGTCCTTTGTATAATTTTTCTCTTGAGTATAACCAAACCTGACTTGCATCTAAATAATAAAATATGGCAAAAGTGATAGGATGCCAAACCTTTACATTAAGGACACTGAGAATTTTGTGGATATAATGGAGGAGGTTAAATCAGTTGATTTTGAGATATCAAAAGGATGATTATAGGGAAAAGATGGCAGCTTATGATGCAGGAGCAAACTGTTCAAGAAAGAATTCTTGAGCATTAAGTGTGCAGTTTTATAAGTTCATTAGAGAAGATGGAGGAGAAAGAAAGCAAAGGAGGAGACAGTCTCCTGGGCTGGGAGGGCTGGGAGGAGTGCAGTGAGATTCCTACATTTATACCCCTGCTTTAGCTTGAGGAAGGGCTATTGATGAGAAGGGACTGCTTTTAAATATCAAAGATCAGGCCATCACTGCAGGTGGCTCCAGGTGGGATAGGAAGAGAGAGCCTAAAGGAATTTGTGGTTCCATCCTGTCAGCAGCTCCCCATCCTCAGCACCCTCTGGCATTTTGGTGGTCTGCACTCCTTTTGTCTTGGATGAAACATTAAGTTGCTGATAGCAGGAATCCTTAACCTGGAGATAAGCTTTGGCCTCTTTGGCCTTTAGTGCTCAGGAAAAGGTTTGTGGTGTGACTCAGAGGCAGCATCCCATTCTGAACTCTCCCTCTATCGTTTGGAAAGTGTGAGCTCATTTCCTTCCGCAAAAGAACTGTTAGCTGAGATTAATCATCATCAAGGGAAGAAAAGGACACAATGATATGGTTAAGAGAAGTAGAGACCCAGACTCATCAAGAACCCCACTTCTGCCCTGGCAACCCACCAGGTGGGAGGATCTTATAAAACCCAAGCTGCTTTTTTCCCTGAAGAGCAAGTGGCTTGGGCCCCATAATGAGCACCTCAACCTTAGGAACATGCACCTCAGAGATGAAGCCCCTAAAACATCTGGTTTTGGAAACTAAGGGGCTCTGGGGAGTGCAAAAAAATTTTGTTTCAAATGGTTTATACACAGAACCAAATGCCCCAGGACACAGAGCAGAGGAAGCAGTTTGACTCTGTGTGAAAGAGATTCACTGAACCTGGAGTGACTACCAAGGGGGTGAGGCCAGTTGGAACTCTTGAGAAGAAGGTTCTGGCAGCTACCTTTATTTTTATAGTAATCATCTGTGGTGAGGTGGGGGCTGAGGCCCTACACCCCTGCTGAATTTTGTCGTCTCAGGGAACCTGCAGACCCTGAGGCTAGCAGGTGCAAATAGCTGAAACAAACCTAATGATATGCCACACCCCTGCATGTTCACCAGACCACAGCCCTGCCCAGCTGCTGCATCCCTAAAGCCAAGCCCCTCTGCTCGTGACAGCATTTGCATGTTCCACCCTTACACTTGCCAGCAGCAAAGCCTAAGCCTTGGGTATAAGCAGTCCACAGGAGACACCCCTGATATGAAGGCCCTGAGAGCCAGGAGGACCTGCATTACTGGGGCTCTTGGCAGACAGCCACCCTCAGGGCACCAAGGCAGCTGTTTTAACTAATACAGAGAAACAAGCAGTCATGCAAAATGGGGGAAAAGATGAATACGTCTCAAGCAAAGATCAAGCCAAAACCACAGAAAAAGACCTTAATAAAACAAATCGTCTACCTCATAAAGCACTCAAAGTAATGATCTTAAAAATGTTCAACAAACTCCAAAGCAAAATGAAATCTCAACAAACTAATCACAAACTTAAGAAAGCAATATCTGAACTCAAAAATATACTATTTCCAGACTAGATGAAGTTGAAGAACACACAAGCCCAGTAAAGGGTAAAGTAATGAAATTTGAAGCAAAGGAGTAGAAAAGGAAAGGGAAAAAAATCATGAGACAACATCAAGCAGATTAACATTTGAATTATAGGAGTTTTGGAAGAATGAGAAGGGGAAGGAGACAGAAAATCTATTTGAAGAAATAGCTGAAACTTCCCTAAGATATCCAGGTCCAGGAAGCACAAAGTGTTCCAAACAAAATAAACCCAAAACATTCACAGCAAAATATATAATTAAAATGTTAAAAGATAACCAAAAAAATGAAGGAGAGCTATTAAAAAAAAAGAGAAAATCCTAAAAGGAGCAAGAGTAAAATAATGTTACCTACAAAAGATTCCCCATAAGTCTATCAGCATACTTCTCAAGAGAAACTAAGTAGATGAGAAGAAGGGGCTAGCATGAAACAATGAAAGTGCCAAAAGGGGGGAAAAAAAAACACAGCCAAGAAGACATTAGCCAGCAAGATTATTAAAAAATTAAAAATTAAGAGTTTTCCAGACAAAAATAGCTAACAGATACCAACAATAAACTGGCCCTACACAAAATACTGAAGGAGCCTCTATAAACTAAAAAGTAATAGTGTTAGCGCACAATCTACATAGGTTCTTGTGCCTACCATGGAGAAGTATCACTGCAGACACATCACATTGAGGGTAAGAAAAGTTTTTTATTTGTAACAAAGAGAAAAGTGACAGGGTGAACAAAAGGAAAGAAACACTTCTCAAGAGAGGAGAAGCAGGTGGGGCTCAAGAGAAAACCCACTCATTTTCTACTATGGGTATACATATTTATGAGGGGTCTTTTCCTTGGCTCCCTCTCCTCACTCCACTCTAAGGGTGCTGGTGGGTGGTGATCTCCAGGAGATAGGCTATTAAAGCTTAAGTCCATATTCAATTTTATGTTAAGTTCCTTACAATGAGGTAGAGTGTAGGTAACTCTGAATTACTTGTGTTGTCAGCTAGTCTGGGTGATGAGGGCATTTGCAGAGATGCAGCATCTTACTGTTTCCTGGGCTCTTTTAGTGCCTGGTTGTGAAACTTCATTTGTATTAGCCTGTGCCCTTTGGTGTGTGGTCTGTGTCACTGCCTAATCTGATACTCTTTTCAGGGTCTTATTTGTTGGGGTACCTCTCCTGTTCCAGCCTTCCTCTAGATAGCCTACCTAACAATGGCAACATCTAACAAGAAAGTATAGGAAGGGAGAAATCTCACTGACAAAAGTAAATATATAATAAATGGAGTGGACTAATCACCTATAATAATAAAATGAAAACTAAAAGACATGGGATACATTAAGTGAAAATAGAAATCAAAACAAAGTATCGGGGAGAGTAAAAATAAAGACTTAGAAGGGACTCAAAATTAACTTCCTATCTATAGAAAATAGAATGGCATATGTGAACCTCACAACAAAAATCTATAGTATAAACACAAAAGAAAACATGAATGGAATCTGAACATAACACTGAAGACAGTTATCAAATTACCAAGGAAGAGAACAGAAAAACAAAAGACAGAGAGGACCTTCAAAGACAGGTAGGAATCAGTAAAATGACAATAAGTACATACTTATAGTCACCTTAATGTAAAGAAACAATAGTGTGACTAAAAAAGATCATCTATAGTCTGCCTATAAGAGACCCAGTTCAGAAAAAAGTGATACAAATAGACTGAAAGGGAAGGGAAGAAAAAGAATATTCAAACAGAAATGAAAACATAACTATTCTTATTAGATAAGATAGACTTTAAAACAAAAGCTAATAAAAGATACAGACTGAAATTATATAATGATAAAATGGGTCAGTCTACAAGAAGACATAACAATGTTGATAGATATGCACCCAGCATGGGAGCACCATGGTATACAAGGCAAATATTAAGAAAAGTATACCCTTGGAGAATAAGAAAATGAAGAGTAGGGTACCCTTGTATACTGGTGGAAATGTAAATTGGTGCGGCCACTCTGAAAAACTCTATGGAGATGCCATCAAAAGGCAAAAAACAGAACTACAGTGAGATCCACTAATTAAGCTGAAAAAAAAAAGTCAATTCAACAATAAATTTAAAAATTATACATCATGATTAAATAAGATTTATTCTAGGGATGCAAGAATAGTTGAACATCTGCATTGTGACAGACCACATCAAGAAAATGTAAGATAAAAATCATGTGATGACCCCACAGATACCGAACAAGCATTTGAGAAGATTCAACATTCATGAATGATAGAAGTCAAAACGAATAGGAGCATTTAGAACAAAACAAGGATGATCAGTCTCACCACTCTTACTCACGTAGTATTTGAAGTTCTAGTTGGAGCAAGTTGGCAAGAAAAAGAAATAAAAGGCATCCAAATTGGAAAGGAAGTAGTAAAACTGTTCGGTATTTGCAGATGGTATTAGTTTACACATAGAAAACCCTTAAGACTACATTTCAAAAGCATTAGAAATAATAAAAGAAATGCAATAAAGTTGCAGGCTATAAAATCAATATCCTAAAATGTGTTGTGTTTCTATTTGCAAACAACAAAATAGGAGAAATTAAGAAACAATCACATTTTCAATACTATCAAAATTAATAAAATAACAAGAAATAAATTTAACCAAGGAAGTTAAAGACCTGAACAATGAAAAATATAAGCTACTGTTGAAAGAAATTAAACACTGGGCTTGTGGGTTAGAAGAATTAACATTATTTAAATGGCCTTTTTATCTAATGCAATCTATAGATTCAATACAACACCTCTAAAAGTCCTAATGGTATTTTTTCAGAAAAATAAAACAAGTCTAAAATTTATATGGAACCAAAAAAGACACCACAGTTATAGCAAGCTTCAGAAAAAAGAACAATAGATAATCACTTTGATTTCAGACTAAACTATAAAGTCATAGTAATCTAAAAAAGTATATTGGAATAAAAATACACAGATCAGTGTAACAGAATTGAGAGCCCACTTATATGTACATCTAATTCATGACAAAGAAGCCAAGAACATACAATGAAGATTGTGTCTTTAATAAATGGTGGCCAGAAAACTGGACAGCTACATGCAGAAGAATGTTAGTAGATCATTAGCTTACACCATAAACAAAAATTAATTCAAAATGGATTTGAGTCTTTAATGTAAAACCTGAAACAATAAAACACATAGAAGAAAACATAAGTGGTAATCTCCTTAACAACAGCCTTAGTGATGTCTTTGTGGATTTGACTTCAAAAGCAAGGTGAAACTAGCCAAAGTAAATCGATTGGACTATATCAAATTAAAAAGTTTCTTCACAGTGAAAGAAATTGTCATCAAAATGAAAAGGCAACCTCCTGTATTGGAGAAGATATTTGCAAATCACACAATGGGTTAATATCCAAAGTATATAGAGAACTCATACATCGCAATCAAAAAAAAAGAACAAAAAAACCCCCCAACAACCTGATTGAAGAAATGTCTATTCAGAGCCTCTGCACATTTTAAAAGACATACAGATGACCAGTAGGCACATGAAAACATAGGCAACATGTCTAAACTAATCGTTAGGGAATTGCAAATTAAGACTATAATGAAATATTACCTCACTCTCTTAAGCATGGCTATCACCAAAAAAGTTAAACAAGTATTTGTGAGAATGTGAAGAAAAGGGAATCCTCTTGCACTGGTGGTGGAGTTGTACATTGATGCAACCGGTATGAAAAACAGTGGAGGTTTTTCAAAAATTTTAGAAAGGACCTATAATATGATCCAGGTACTCCACTGAAATGAAAATACTAATTCAAAAGAGATATCCACCCCTTTTTCATGACAGTATTGTTTACAGTTGTCAAGATCCTGAAAACTTAAATGTCCCTAAGTGGATGAATGGATAAATATGTGCTGTATTACATACTGGAATGCTTGCTACTCACTCATAAAAATGAATGAAATCTTGCTATTTGAAAACATGAATGGACTTTGTAGGTATTATGCTAAAGGAAATAAATCTGACCCAAAAATGCACACCTTATTTTCACTCATATAAGCTATATAAAAAAAAAAAAAAAACAAAGCAAACAGACAAACTCTTGATAATGAGAACAGATTGGTAGTTACCAGAAAGGAAAGTGATTTCAGGGTGGAAGAAACTGATCAAGGGGGATAATTATATGGTGATGGGTTGAAAGTTGACTTTGGTAATGATCACAATGTAGTATTTAGAGATGTTGAATTATAATGCTATACACCCTGAAACTTACGTAATGTTGTAACTATTGTTAACTTAATGGATGGAAATTAGATTTTTTGTGACAAGCATAATGTTGTATATACAGAAGTTGATTTATATGGCTATATGCTGGAAATATAATGTTATATTATTATATATTTTTGGTATATAATAATTATATAATGTTATAAACCACAGTTTAACATTTTTAATGGTTGTAAAACTTTTACTTAAAAATCAAGAGATATTTTCCTGGATAGTCCTAACTTAATCAGGTTAATGTCCTTATAGGAAGAACTGCATCCTCCCTGAAGTCAGAGACTCTCCAGTACTGACTTAGAAAAAGCAAGCTGCCATGTTTTGAGAGAGCCTGTGCTGAAAACCCTATGGCAAGGAATTGCAGGTGGCCTCTAGGACCTGGTGACAGCTTACAGTCAGCAACTAGCTGTGGATCTCAGTCTTAAGATTTTGAGAAAATGAACTTTTCCAACCATTTGAAGGGACTTGGAAGCAGATCTTTCCTCTGACTTGTGATGAAACGAAAGTCCTAGTCAGTGCCTCAAATGCAACCCTGTGAGACCCTGAGCAGAGGACACTGCTCAGTCATATCCAAACTCCTGACCTACTGAAATGAGAGATAATAAAATGGATGTTGGTTTAAGCTGGTGGGTTTGTGGAAATGCATTCAGCAATCAGTAGCTAATATTAGGTGTGACCTGCCATTCATTTTGTATACACTTCTGATTAATTTCTTATCCTTTCCTCCATTGATGGAGTATAAACAGTATCTATAAAGTATCTTATACAAAGGAATTCAGTAAGAGGATATAACATAAGCATAACTAGATTGCTGAATTTACAACATGTGAATTGTGTCACAAATTCCTACCCAGGTCAGGCATTTCAATTAAGTGTATGAATCTGGCTATAAAAAATAAAGATAGAGACCGTGGTAAAAATGCTCCAACTCAATGAGACAGCTACTTCCTGCCATTAAGCAGAAGTTTCAGGTGGGTCTAAAGCAGCAGGTGTTTTTCAAAAAGAATGTTATAATGTAGATGTTCATGTAATATCTCCATATTTTTAAAAGTCGCTTATATATGCAAAATTTTAAAATAAAATTTAAAAACTGTACTGGACAAATTAGACAGGATTATAGGCCATATCTGACGACCAATTTTCCACGTTAATTAAAATTAATGACTTAAAAGAAAAATGAATCATGTATATCTAATTCCCTTAGATCGGTGGTTGTGAACATGTCAGTGGACTAGAGAAAGTCTACATCGGCTTGTCCTAATAACCTAATGAGGGATGTAATATCCTCCTCATTTTGTTATTCTCATAGAGACGTTTTATTTCCCATGACATGCTTGATAAGAGATTCTGTATCGGACAAAACTTTGTCCATTATCAATTTAATATTATGATAATAGTAAAAAAGAAGTGAGAGAATTAGTAGGAGTAATGAGAATAAACATTAGGTACATCCTGAAGTATTCTTAATTCAGTTCCAGAAAATGATGGTCGTCACCTGACTCCCCTTTTGAAATAATTTTTTACAATAAGTGGAAGACCAAGTTTATAGATTTCAGACAGTGGTTTACAAGGAGAGGATAACCTATGTTTCTTTAAGTCACATTTGTCCAGAACTTAAATGGTATCACATTAACAATAACTACTCATATTTCTATAATTTTTGCCCCAAATTTCTCTTGTAGACACCCAGCCTGGTACACCTCTGCCCCACTTTATATATGTAGTTCCATGATGACTGATGTGAGATCATGTAGATGATTTGTCACCAGCCACAGAGTATTTTCCAAATCCTTTTCCTCTTGATGCAGTGGTGTCTAACCCTAGTCCCAAGAAGACTATTTTGTTATATGAACACATATAAGCCAAAGTAACCACTGTCCTCTCCTAATGTTGGTGTGGATACCAATCACTGTAATGTAGAATTGTCATCCTGCTGAATACAAAATGAAGTATGTGTAGGTTGGGGCACTGCCCAACATGACGTAACCCCCAAGGAGTGCTACGTTGTGGCAAACCATAACTGGTGTTTGGCATTGATTCTTCTTGCCTTAGAATTCAACTTTTGATCCATGAAGTTTGGCTAATACCTGTACCTATTACAATACACATCACACCTGGGAGCTTGTAGGAAAGGCAGAATCTCAGGCCATATTCTGGACTGTAGAATCAGAGCCTGAATTTTAATAGGTGATTTATATGCCTATTAATGTCTGGACTATAGAACCAATACCTAAGACATATATCGGCATCCTCTAAATCTATCATAAACACATAAACTCCTCCTGCAACCCATATTCCCCTGTACCCCTTTAGATCATCTTATATGTCCAGAATTTTACAAACAGCCCCTTTGAAGCAAACCTACATTTCAGTTTTACTACACAAGGTTATATTAGGAGCAATTGAGTTTTTCTCCAGAAACTGCCCCTTGATTCTAACATAAAATTAGACATATAATCACCTACCATATAATTATGGAACTACTTTTTATCTCTTTAAATCCTCATTAAGAAGATTTAAAATGTCCTTACCTTTTTAATCCAACAATTACACTCCACGGAATTTATCCTGAAGACATTCACACAAACACACATGTATGGTATAGGATTTTGACTATAGCACACTGATAATAGTACTGACATTCAAGTATATAAATGTCATCAGTCAGGAAATGGTTCAAATAATTGATATACTCATATAATTTGTGCCTTTACAAAATATGAAGGAAATCTGGATGTGGCAGATAAGGAAAATGTCTAATATTTAAAGGTTCAAACCAAGTTATTAAATTATATTTTATGTACTATTATGAGTAATTTATATATTTACATATACATTCGTCCCTCACTATATCACAGTTCACTTACCGGGCTTCACTGTATCGCGGGTTTTTTTAAAATATATATATAATTCTGCATCGCGGAACTTTCGCTATATTGTGGGATTTTCCAGTAGACGTCGTACTTCACTAGTGATTACCCACACAGAATTTTAAATGTTGTTAAAATTACATAGGTTTAAGAGTGTAGAAAGTGTTTATAAGAGTGTGGAAAAGGTTAATAAGAGTGTGGGAAGGGCTTATAGGAAAATATGAAGGATTTATAGAGCCTTAAAATATATATAAATAATAAAGTAAATTATAGTGCCGGTACTTCACGGATTTTGACCTATCGCGGGGGTCTCTGGAACGTAACTCCCGCGATAGGTGAGGGATTACTGTATATAACTACATATGTATGCACCTATGCACACGTATATTTAATTTATAGAGAGAAACTGTTTAGTTGTCATTTATGTTGCTTATCTGACCTCATTTTAAACTTTTTCACAGCACTTATTTGCAAAGATATATGCATCTGCATGTCCAATGCAGCATTATTTACAACAGCCAAGAGCTGGATACAACCTAAATCCCCGTCAACAGATGAGTTGACAAAGAAGATGTGGCATATATACACAGCGGAATACTATGCAGCTATCAAAAAGGTGAAACTGCCATTTCTGTCCACATGGATGAAACTGGAGGGAATTATGCTTAGTGAGATAAGGCAGGAGAACGACAGACATTGTATGATATCACTTATACATTGTATACAAAGACAGCAAGCAAATGAATGAACTTTATTAAACAAAAATAAACTTTAAAAAAAAATGGAGAGTGAACTAAATCAAACAATAGATTTTTAGCCAAAAAAAAAAAAGGCAAAAGATTGCAAGAAGGGAAGGGGGAGGCTGGGGAAGAGGCAAACAGAGTGGAGGTCGGGGATTAATTTTAACTTGAAGGAATAACTAAAATAGTGAACTTATTATATTGTATACAGCCGTTGATTTGCAGTGGTGTACACCTAAAGTCTACTTAATGTTATAATGCAAATCCTGCAATAAAATCAATTACTAAAAGAAAATAATTCTTTTCTTCTAATAAATTGCCTCTCCTGTGGAGGCCATAAAATAATTTGGCTCCCCAGAATCCCTTGTAGCTGAGGTTCAGCATGTAAAACTATTTAGGCCAATTATCTATAATCAGACGTCTACCGCTGCACTTCCTCTTCCTTTTATTTGTTTTTACCCTACCTGGAATGCCACTATGAATCCTGAAGGTACAGTTGCCATTTGATGCCCATGAAGACGAGAATACAATAGAATGAGGAAAAAAAATGTGCTTAGGTCTCTCATGGCATCCTAGGGCAATGACACCAGTACAGGGACGCATATTTCTGTTTTTTGCTATGAGTGATAATTAAATCCCTGAATATTTAAGCTATTATATGAGGGGATTGATGGTGGTTGTGTTACTATTATTAGACAATCCATCCCTAACTGATACAGGGTTAACTCTGGGATGAGAACCAGAGGCAGTATTTTTACTATTTAAAGTTTTTTACTCTTGTGATATTGTGCTATATATACACAATCAAGTATTACCCAGCTGTTAAAAAAATGAAATCTCGCCACTTGTGACAACATGGATGGAACTAGAGGGAATTATGCTAAGTGAATAAGTCAGAAAGACAAAGACAAATAATGGATGATCTCACTCATATGAAATAAATAGACAAAAGAAAAACTAATGCTTGGACACTGACAACAGAACTGAGGCTACCAGAGGAAAAGAGGATAGAGTGTCAGAACAAAGGTTACTAGGGGTCCAGTGAACAGTATTGGAAGATGAATAGGATTTTGATTGTAGACATGGGGTGATATCTACATTTGATGAAGACTCAACCTGCACATCTAAAACTTGCATCATGTTGTAAACCAATGTCACTCAATAAAAACATTTATTTTTAAAAGTCTCTTTTTACTCTTGTGTTGTTTGAATTCTGTAGTCAAATCATACACACACACAGACTGATTTTAAAATGTAATTGAAATCAATAAATTTTATGCATTAGTTCTTTCAGCCTTGGTTTCAGAGAGAACTATTTTTTCCCAAAGTTGTTTCTGGTATTTATACTAAATATCTAATAATAGAATTTAATATGTCATTCCATAACAGAGTGGTTGCTAAAAAAATAAAATTACATTAGTGATGGTACAATTTAGTTCACAAATGGTTATTCTTCTCATGAAGAGGAGGCAATTTTTCTTATTTGATAGAAAATAGTTGACCGCCACAAGTTTATAAAGAAATGGTAGTGATAGGGTTTCAGAGGTTGAATGATAATGCCCTTCCAATTTTTGGTTTTTAGCTTTTTAATTAAAGAGAGGGAGGAAGGAAGGATGGAAGGGATCAGAGAAAGAAGCATCTTTACTGATGTCTTTTATGCTGACGTCCAGTTTCAAAGAAACTCAGGTCCTTGGACTTCACATGATCCACACACCTATATCAGCTACCTGAGCCGCAAGTGTATGCCCCTGTTCTTGCTTTCTGATGTTCAGAGAAAGAGGAAAACAGAACTCAGAAGAAGAAATGAGCTACACATTTAAGGGATTGTGCTTCATGAAGCTGTTTTGAAAAGCAGTGGTGTCACAGGATAGGTCCCTGTGTAGGAACTCAGGTCAGTAGGTCGACATTGCTCCAACTAGGAATTCTGAAGAAAGACCTGGTTTCAAGATTGACCCTTTGCTAGCTCCTGGAAGCTGAGCTCTGAACTCTTGGAATAGGTCTCCCTGTGCCATTTCGACACAGTGGTTTGTGCTAACAATGTGACTTACGGTAAACACCTGTTTTTGCTCTGAGACTAGAGTCTGAATAACAGAAATCAGCCATGCAGGCACTGCATGCCTACATGCATGAACCCACTCTGCTAAAATAATCATGAACACCAAGGCTCCGGTAAGCTTCCCTAGTTGTCAACACTTTGCATCTTGTCATGTTGTCACATGTTGTTGGAAGAATTAAGTACCTCCTATGCAACTCCATGGGGAGGGATATAGAGAACTGGCAGCTTACATCTGTCAAAGGTCACCCCTGAGTCTTTTCCCATTGCTGATTATCATCCATATACTTTCACGGTAATATACCATAACTGTGAATATAATATCTTCTGAGTCTTATGAATTCTCTTAGTGAATCATTGAGCATGAGGGTGCTCTTGAAAACCTCTGACATAATTCCCTAAAGTTAAGTAGCCAGAGCTGTAAATAATTGAAAACTGATTTGATACTAAGTAATTGTGAAGCTATAAATATTCTCTCAAAAGATCATTTTATCCCATAAAATAGATTGAGTCATAGAAAAGCATATTTTAATGAAATATTTAAGTAAATGTGAGATAGAAGTATGAATCAGTAATTAGTGATTATTGAGATTCATACCATTTTTTAAAAAATATTTTAACTCTTAAAACATTTGCCATTAAAGAAAATAATTGAGTGGACAGATGCATTATTTCTTTAATTAGTCATGTCAATGGAAAGTAGAGGACAGTCCATAGCCAAGGTAATTAAGACAATGAGACAAAAGTGAGAAACAGTTTCAGGAGGAAAACTTTGTACCTAAATGAAAAATAAGTTTACTAAAAGTCTTAAATCATTGTGTCAATAAAAAAACTATCTCTTAATTTTTATACTTTTTTACCCTGTTAACTTCTCTTTTCTTTCTATTCATGGGTTGATATATTTGTTTTTAATATTTATACATTTATCAAAAGAAAATATATATAAACATAATATAAAATATGTATAAATTATACAAATGTAAAATATGTATAAACATAATCTTAAAACATGGAATGGTATGAATATTAAGAATCTCTTCCCTTAAGCTTAATATGATTATTTACTTGTTTTTTTTATGGTTTATTTTTACCTGGCTTTGTTCCAAAAAGTTTAGTAGTTGATGAAAACATTTGCAGAGAAATAAGTTCTATTTTTACTTTCAAAGTGGGAAACTGAGACATATGATCCTTCAATAATATTAATATTCCTGGAAAGAACATTACATTGTTAGTTGCAAACTATAATTTCCCAGAAATTTTAGAGACTGATATAAAACTTACAGAAGCCTAGAAAGAATTATCTTGGGGAATCAAAATACAAAGAGTTAAGGTACACGTGGACATTCATTTAGTAAATGATTATATCTTCAGTTTCTATTTTGTGTCCAACCATGCTCTACCATTAAAGAAACCAATAAAAAGATTTTCCTTCATGGAATTTACATTCAATTTGAGTAAACAGTCAAAAGGTAACTAGGTATTCTATATGTCATATAGTACAAAGTATCATCTGGAAAATAAAGCAAAAAGGAGAATTAGGGACATGGTGATAACACAGGCAAATTTACATAATCACCAAGATAAACTGGTTGTGCCTATGTATATGTACATACCTGCTTAGAATCAGCAACTAGATTTGTAGACTGAGTTTAAAAATGAACCTGAAACTACATTGTATAGTACATTTGTATCATGGGTCAGATTAAGTTTGGTATAATGATTCACCAATATAATCTGAAATATGAGAATAAAGTGAAAGAAACACTTGTTGGAAAGCAGGTAGTGATGTGTCGTTTGTTAGAAAGATAAGCCCACAGCTCTTTTTGTACTTACATGTACTGAAGTATAAATCATTTTGAATCAGCAATATCAATACATGTATCCCCAGATAATAGCACTGCAACTAATTCATTTGAAAAAAAATCCAAATCAAATTCCAGTAAGTGGACCTACCTACATTGTTATTCAACTGAAAAATAAAAGGTATGTATCTCTACTAGACTGCTTTCACAATGGCACTTGGTGACTCCTATCTCTTATCTCCTAGTATTTATGTAGGTCCCTTTCCCTTAAGGGCGAGCTGAACCTACTGGTGCAATTCTAATAAAAAGAATACAGCAAAAATAATGACATGTCACTTCCAAGATTATAAGAGTGTGACTTCTGTCTTGCTGGCACTCTTATTCTCATTGCTGACTTTGATAACGCAAGCTGTCATGTTATGAGCTATCCTCCAGTAAAGCCCATGTGGCAAGGAACTGAGAGCAGCCTGCATCAAAAATTCAGCTTGACAGCCTGCAAGGTAATGAAACCTGAAGACAACACTGACCTGGCTTGGAAGCAGATAATGCCCGAAGTATACCCTGAGATGACTTAGGACCCTCCTAGCACCCTGACTGCAACCTTCTGAGAATCCAAGATGCAGGGTAAACTATACTAAACCATGCCCAGAATACTGAACTACACCAATAGATGATATAATGACTTAAAAATTACAGTTGTTTAGCGGGGGGTCACTTCTTAGGAAGCAATAGATAGCTGAGACATTTCTGTTCTCTTAGATTTCTAAGGCAGTGTCTATTTTCTTACACCTAGAAATTTAATACGGTGTTTGTGCTTGCTATTACAATGGCACAAAATATCATCAGTTCAAAAGTGTGTAAGCCTGATTATATTTTGGTATATGAAACAGTAAATTAGAGCCTGTGGCTCCCACTAAATGATCCAATCAATATTAGGATATTACAAAGTTTAGAAAATTAAAGTCAAAGATTTTGCTATCAATGTTTATTAAATCTACACTAAAAATTCAAGTAAAGGAGGAGAGATTAGCATAGGAATAGATATGAACTGGTGGAAGACTTCCACTTCGCAAAATTAAAAATAATAGTGCTTCGTTTATATGTTTAAATATATTTATAAAATCTACATAAAATTCAGTCATTTTGAAGTGGTGATGAGAAATAGAAGGAATTTGCATATATATGCTGCAAACTGTGAAGATAGAGGAATTGGAAAGATATTTTTCCTGACACAGATCACAAAACTGACAGCAAGCTATAGTAGTTGATTACTTAAATATGCATAGTACCCACTATTTTATATTTTTGGAAGATAAGACTGCTTGTTTCTTTGCATTCTTATATCCAATATTCTTCCCTCCTTGCCACCTATGTCTGTTACTAGGGAAACAAGTTGGGCCTTTCAGAAAAAAAAAAAAAAATATATATATATATACACATTAAATATCTCATACAAGATAAGCATGGGGATTTGCCATTCAGCCTTTGATCCATGCATCCTCTGTATCACTTTATGTCTCCTTACCACCTGTAGTATTTTACAGACAACAGAAGATCCCATCCGCCACTTTCATCCAAATATTAGCTCCTTATCTCCCTTTCTCTTTTCTCCCTCATTCCCAAGGTTGGAATAATCTTTAGTAATCAACTTCAGTTTCCCCAATTACCACCTATAATTCACAATGGTCAACCCAAGATATGGAAAGTACCCAAATGTCCACCAATAGATGAGTCTCACACACAGTGGAAAGTTAGTCAGCCTGAAAAAGGGATATTCTGCCATATTAATTTGCAAAAACGTAATTGAACCTGGAGGACCTGATGCTACACAAAATACCACACACAGAAAAAAACCCTGCATGATATCACTTATATGTCGAATCTTTAAAAAGTCAAATAAATAAAAGCAGAGGGTAGATGGTAATTACCAGAGTGGAGAAGTGGAGAAATTCGAGAAATGATGATCAAAAGGTGCAATGTTGTAGTTATATAATATGAATAAGTCTAGAGAACTCATATATAACATGATGACTGTAGTTAAAAACTTTGAATTAGAATTTTTCTAGGTAGATTTCAGGAGTTCTGATGACAAAAGATAGTAGATACATGAAATGATTTGTTAATTAGCTAGACTATAGTAGTCATTTCACTATGTAAATCAAACTATCATGTGCACCTTAAATATATACAAATTTTTATTAAAATATAAATCTTAAAAAGTGTATTGCCATTTCCAACAAAATAACCTATATTAAACATGTCTTTATTTTTATTTATATTTTCAGAAATCGTCACCAATTTTCTAGAATAAGTGTATCTGCTGAGCTCCTGTGTGGATGCATGAAAATTTATAACATCAACTACATTAATTTTCTATACCTGCCACAGTAAATTATCACCCCCTTGGTGGCTTAAAACCACCGAAATTTGTTCTTTCACAGTTCTGGAATTTAGAAGTCTGAAATCACTATCACTAGGAAGAAATCAAGGGGTTGACAGAATCATATTCTCTCCAGAGAGGCTCTAGGAGAGTATCTGTCCTTGCCTCTTTCCGCTTCTCATTGCTGCCAGAATTCCTTGGGCATTTCTGGGCTGGCAAATACATCACTCTGATCTGCTCCATAGTCACAATGCTATCTTCATTTCTGTGTCAAGTCTCCTTCTGTCTTTCCTTATACTGATACTTATGACGGCATTTAGTTTCCACCTGGATAAACCATAATAGTCTCCGCATCTTAACATCCATAACTAGTCATATATACTCCTTTTCCATATTACAGGTTCCAGAGATTGACTTGATATCTGTAGGAACCACTATTCTGCCTACCAGATCAACCAACTTTACGTTGACAAGTTAGTGATTAGATGTAATTAAAAGGTGCTGTTTATCTTTACCTTTCAGTGAATCATATGATGATTCATCACAAACTTTTTGATTGAATCGGTGAATGCAGAAACATAGATAGAACCCCACCCTGGTGAAGTGGTTTGATTTGCTGACTCTGGCTGAGCGCAGTCCAAATACATCACAAGGATCCCCATTCAAATCCCAAGGCTGGGGGAACAACCGAGATGAACTAAATAAAAAAAAATTAAAAATAAATGTTTCTAACTCCACTTTTCTTCCTGCCTGTTTATCTAAATCACCTTCATTCCTGCCTGCAATTGGAAGATCTCAGAAGATAAATTCCAAATCAAAGGGACTACTTCACCAAGGAGATTGAGGCTATAAAGAAAGTCAATTAATGGAAGAAAACTCTACAAACAGACTCAATCTCACAGAAAACATACTCAGAAATTGAAGACAAGATAACAGAGGCGACCCTCATGGAAGGGGAGAGGAAAAACAAGATCAAGGAAAAATGAAACTCTACAAGCAATATCAGACATTATGAGAAGAACAGACAAGGATAATAGGTGTCCTGGAAGAAGAGAGGGAAAAAGAAGAAAAAATTTACTCAAAGAAGTAATACCAGAAAACTTCCCACATCTGTCAAAAACCAAGGAGATTCAAGAAGCAGAGAAAACACCAACATTTCTAAATATAAAAAGACCTACTCCCAAACACATCATACTTAAACTAGCAAAGTGAACAAAGAAAAAACCACTCAAGGCTACTAGCGAAAAGAGAAACATTATCTACAAAGGTACACCCATCAGGCTATCATCAGCAGAAATTCTACAGACCAGGAGACAATGTGAAGAGATATTCAAAATATTAAAGGACAAAAACTATCAGCCCAACTCTTCCCTGCAAAATTTTCATTCAAATATGATGGAGAAATAAATGTCTTCAATGAGAAATAAAATGTAATGGATTTTTCCATCACCAAGCCTGCCTTTCAAGAAATCTTGAAAGAGGTTCTACAAGAGAGAAACGAAAACAGTCACAAAACCTCAAAAGCAGTGATAAACAGTAAAACAAAATCTGAAACAAAGAACCAGTGGGAGAGTATAAAACATATTAAAGGGGGAGAGGAAAACATGGAGTCTATACGGACATATAAACATGCTATGGCATTAGCTCATAAAAGACTATTATACAGTGGTAAAGTTAGAGACAATTCACATGGTTTCCACAAAACCCAATCCTTGTTCATCTCTGACAAAGGATCCAAGAGCATACAATGGAGAAAGACAAGTCCTTCCTCCATTGGTGTAGGGAAAATGGGCAGACACCTGCAAAAACAAGAACTAGATTCCTCCTCAGTGCCATGCACAAAAGTTAACACAAAATGGATCAAAGACCCAGACATAAGACCTGAAATCATAAAAAGAAAGAAAGAAAGAAAGAAAGAAAATAATGCAGGAAAAATGCTCCACAAAACCAGCCTCAAAGATGTCTTCAGGGAAGAGACACCTATGGCAAAAGAAACTAAAGTAAATGTAAACAATTGGGACTGTATCAAACTAAAATCTTTTTTACAACACAAGAATCCAGCACTAAATCAAGAAGGCAATGTCCGGAATGGAAGAAGATATTCACGCAACATATATCAGACAAGAGCTTAATCTCCAAAATATTCAAGGAGCTCAGATACCTCAACAATAAAAAAGCAAATGACTAACTCAAAAAAGTAGGCAGAACTGAATAGACACCTGTCTTGAAAAGACACAGGACTACAGACACATGAAAAAAAAGTTCCACATCACTTATCACAGAAATGTAAATAAAAATTATAATGTGAGAAATCCTCACACCAGTGAGAATGGCCTATATCAAAAAGAAAAGAACAAATGTTGGGGAGGGTGTGAAGAACAGAGAACCCTCCTCTAACTGTTGTTGGGAATGGAAGTCAGTATAACCTCTTTGGAAAACAAATTTTCAAATAAATAAAGATGTATTTACCATTCAATCCAGCAATTCCACTTTTAGGCAGATACCCAGAGAACACAAAAATTCTAATCAGGAAAAATTCTGCACCCCTGTGTTCAAAGCAGCACCGCGCACAATAGCCAAGATGTGGAAACAACCTAAATGCCCATCAACAGATGACAGATAGAGAAGCTGTGGTCTAGACACTCAATAGAGTTCTATGCAGCTGTTTAAATAGGCAAAATTGTGCCCTTTGCAATAATCTGGATGAAACTAGAGGGGATCTTGTTAAGCAAAATAAGTCAGAAATAAAAAGAGAAGTACAGGATGGCTGCACTCATAGGTGGAATACGAATAAACAAAACAAATGAACAAGACAAACTCCAACAAAATTCACAGGCTGCAAGACTGTGGGAGTGGGGAGGGAGGGAAGGAGGGAGCAAAGTGTTGGTAAAGGACATCAGAACTCTGCTGGAGGGTGTGGTGTGAAATACTTACAGACTGAAATGTGACTCAATATTTTTTAATGTATACAGCAATGTAAACAAAGGAAATAAAATTACATAAAAGAAAGAGTAAAAGTGATAGTGTTGACGGGCACTGGAACACTGGTGTTGGGTGAAGGGTGATCCACGCATTGAGTTGTAAATCTATTATCCTGAAACTTATATAGTATTGTGAACTATTGAAATATTAAACAAATAAATAAAACAAACATACCATACTTGTTCACCATTATCAATCTTAAAGTGACAAAATATTTTTAGAGGCATATCAAGACTGATAACTGATTTTTAAAAAGAAACAGAAAAATGCCAGTGGAAAGAAACAAGTACCCTACTTAAATTCCTAAAAGAAAATACAAACTAAATTGTATAACGTGCAAGTCTCCCCGCTCCCCCGAAACTATATTGAAATCAATTTCTTTCCAAAGATAATCTATGATTTTTGGGGGAATGGGGTCAGTAAATCTTTATTAAAATATATACAAAACGGTGTTTTTCAGTGAGAAGAAAAATGATCTCAAAATGGTAGTACAGAAGTAAAAAATGATAAAAGTGCTCCAGAGAAGAAAGAATAAAGAGACATTTCAATGAACATCAATTATTTCAAAAGGTAGAAAAGTATTTCTCTGTTGTATTAAAAAGATATATATAAGGTAACACCTGCAAGGCTAATAGGCAGCTCCTTTGATCCAGCCCCCATTTTTGCTCCACAGTAACCAAAATTTTACAAACTTTAAGATGGATGAATGAGCCCATTCATAATATTTGTGTTTCATCCAAGAGAAAAGTTAGATGAGAAACATGCTTTGCACTGGTTCCAATTGGAGCAGATCATGATTCTGTCCTAACTAGGACAAATCATTGCCAAATACATCCCATTGACCAGAATTTGCTTACATTGACACACATACTAATTAAACTAGGAAATGTAATCTTTATAATGGAAAGCTTATGTGCCCACTAAGCATCAGGGATTCTATTATTAAATTAGAGACATGAAAGGATCAATTTGGGTAACACCTAGCAATCTTGAAAGTCAACTATCTGTATTACAACTTTTTCTCATAAAATCATACAAACCTATTCCCCAATGAACACACTCCAGTATGCCATATAGCTAGATGTATCTCAAAATCTGAGCTCTGTGGGTGATAACCATCTTTTTCCTCAGACTCCTATATGGTTCTTGTTTTCCAGACATATTTTATGACATCTAATTACTTAATATTAAATGACATAGTATCAGTGGAACCACAAATATGAAGCTCCCACTCAAAAACAGGAAATGGCGGTCACAAATTCTAAGCTGTTATCAAATCCTATAGGGTAAGTAGTACAAAAATTCTATTTCATATCAGTCCCTCTGCTTGTGTTTTCTGGGAGAATTTTTCTCTCTCCCTCTAAAGTCCCTATCTTTGCCCTTTGGAAGACTCTTCCTTTTCTTTTCCATTATCTTCCATTTACATCCTGCCCTTTATAACCTGGAATCCTCAGATTTTTCTCTTTTCTTGCTGTCATTCACCAAATGATTCACCTTTCTCTAATCAAGATGGACCTTACATAATCTTATTTTTGCCCTGTCATCATTTCTTCCTGGACATGTCATACTTTTTTCTTGCATATCTCCTCACCTCATTTTCCTATTCATCTGATAAGACCTTTTCAAATGTTATTATGTTCACAGTAAAAGTCTTCAGGTGCCCTGAATAATAACAGAGTTCTTCCCTTTTTCTCTGAGCTCTGGGAGCATTTTCTACATTATTTTTATGGTTTGTTACTTGGTACTGAAATGATTTATTTGATGACCTGCCTAATAGACTGAGGACAAAGGTCTTAATTTGTACATTCAGGGTACCGTTCAATGCTTGATACATATTCAAGATGTAATAACTATATATATATATATATATATATATATATATATATTCTGCCTCAGCTGATATTTTGAAGATTCATCTCTTAATACAACCATATCTGTTAAGTGTGGAATAAACTGAATCTTTATTTCCCAAACATTTTAGTCAATAAGCAATGGCAAATGATGTTAGATTTTATCTACCTCTGTCGTACAGCTATTATCTGTGTAGACTGCTGTTTCGAGATGCTACATCTTAATGGGGAGAAGTTGAAAGGGCTCTGTTTAACAGTGATAGGTGTTATTGGTATAAAGAGGTTGATAGTTTTATCTGTGCTATCAATTTGCCATCCCCAATCTTACTTGTTTTCCTAAATTTTTGTTATCAATTCCTTTCATGTCATGTTGACTTTCTCCATGACAACCAAATGCAGGGACAACAGAGAAGGAAGAGGTACGGCTGAGATTTTTCTACTCAAAATATGTTTAAATTGATTTCTGCTAATGTGTAAACTGCATATCCTGTAAAACATGCACAAAGTGCATGATTTACAATAAAATCATGCTGTAGTGATTATCTGTTCTCATATGAGTGATTCTTTAACATTAAAAATTCTAAATGATTTGTTACCAAGGATGGCTTGTAAAAACCAACTATATTAAAATAATAATTTCCTCTGTTCTTAGTTTTCAAAAATACAAGCAGAAAATAGAGACTAAGTAGGAAGCAAGGAACTGACATGAAAAGAAAAAGCATGGCATGTCCATAGATCAGCAACTTTTTATAGTCATTTAAAAATGGTGCCATAAGGGGTGAATGAATTATTTATAAGTACTCAAAGTTCCTTATCTGTAACATTTTCAGTTTACACTTCTGTGATTCACCGCCTAAAGGGAGTTTGATAGCAAAAGAGTAAAATCCCTGGATCTAGAAACACACAATAGTTCACAAAGATAATCTGTGTACGCCTTATGGGTAATATGGACATCAAGAGAAGTCTCAAATGACTTTCGTGACTATATTTTGATTTCTGTCCCCTCACTTCACAATCTAGGTTGACAAAATATTATCTCTTTGGTAATATTTAGACTGTGTCCTTACATATAACATTTGCATTTCTTTCTTGCTTTTAATGTACAGCTATAGAAAACAGAAAAAAAGCTAAAAACTAATTATCCTAGTTATTAAAAAGTGAATGGAAGTGACTTTGACTAAAGTTGGACTAAATATTAAAAGGATATTCCTTGAATATGAAGAAATATTTGTAATGAAAAGATTGAGGTTCCTACTCTTTCATTTCCTGAAATAAAAAAAATAATCTAGAAGTACATCTAAATTCTGAAAAGCTTAGTAATTATTAACCACTTATTAATCACCAGTATTTGTCACAGTACTATTATAGTTATTCAAGATATGAAAACAACATAAAAATGAGATTTACTTATAATCGATGCTCATTTAAAAATCCTCCACATATCTATCCTAAGACCAGATGGAAATTTAAAAATTGAAAATGTTTACAATCTTCTGACTTCAAGATCTCTACTTATTCAGTGGTCTTAGATGCTATCCTCATTATAATCAAGTGAAATTCTAATAACAAATTCACTATTTCTGTTGAAACAATTATGAGCATGCAAAAATTCATTACATTCAGATAACATAATGGACAGAGCCTAACTATAATTCCCTCTCCATAAATATTTTAACACAATCTCATGAAATATTTTATTGGTCTATCCAGTTTTGATCTCGGAAATTAGAAAGAAATGACCCCAAACCAATCCTATCCCAAATAAATAATTATATCTAGTAACAGAACAAGAAGATAAAGTAGTCCAAGTGGGATTATTCACATAGGTAAGGCCTTGCATAATCCTATTTTGAAAAGTGGATTCTATAAGTATTGCAAATGAAAATCTACAGATGTTTGAAAATGTTACATATTCGCATGCATTTGTCTACATGTCTTCCAGTATTCATTTTCTAGGCTATAAGGTGACCATGTTAGCACTACAGTATAGAAATTATAAGTGCACACTTGATTTAATAGACTCTTAACTCTGGGGGAAAAAAAAAAAACAACTTTTCACATTATTCAATCAAATTCTTCCAGTTGACACATGGACAAATCATCATAACACTGCCCTTATCTGCACAATGGCCCATTATTTTAAAGTTGTTAAAGACATGCTTTAGCAAATATAAAATATGGGAGAAGTAAAAATTCATGAAAAATCTCTAGTTTAAATACATAGCCCTTAAGAAAGCTTCCTTCGATGACATAGATGTATTGGAAAATATCTTATTAAATACATTTATGCCAGTTACCACAATGGTTTTTACTCTTTCAACCCCAGGCACTAGAACTGTAGCAGTGGATGCAGTGTGATCTATACACTGAGATGTGAATCTTTTCTCCTAAACATATATTATAGTAAACTAATGAAAGAGTAATAAAATTTTAAGTATTTCTTTCTCATTTACTATCAATTAAGCAAACATTTTCTATGACTGAATGTTTACAATGTGCCAGGCACAGTGCTCAGTTCTAGAGATTTCATTTGATTAAGTCAGTTTTCCTCATTATTTAGCTCCTAACTGAGAAAGAAAAATAAATATGCATCCACATATGAGTTTTAAAAGTTCTATGAGATTTCAGATAATCTAACATTTAACTTCAAAAATATGTTTGGCAATTTTGTATTCCTTTTTGATATGCAAAAATCATTAATATCCATATACTGAGGAAAATCACAGAACTCTGTGAGGTTGGTACAATAATCATTGCAAGAATAATAATTACAGATGACTAGGAATTTAAAAATATACACATTATAATTAAGACCAAAGTCTTGTCAAGAAAATAATGTATTTTAACATAAAGACAAGTGCTTAATTTCTAAAAGAGGTTCATATCATTTAAAGTTTAATTCATCTTATTCCACATGAATTATGGTATTGTTTTAAAAGGCTATCTTCTATTAAAAGAAGTTTCAACAATTATCAAGGCACTGTTATTGCATTCTAAGAAATGGTTAGAAGTTTCCAACTGAATTTACCATTTATCTTATAATCCCATATGTGTTAAATGGAAGAGCCTAGGGCAAGGACATTGATGCATAAGCTATGGGAACATGTGGCCCAAAAATCTCTCATGAGTGGACAATTATATTGCTTGCTCTCAAAAGTTATTTCCTTTTAGAAATATAGCACTTACCAACCACAAATCTTTAATATAGTGAGCATAGCATCAACCACAAAGTTGAAAGAGAGGTCAGAAATCATAAAGTTTAAGTTATTGCTTCTGGCATCCTAGCTGACTAAGTAACCTGAACAACAATTTCAATGGAAAAAAAAAAGAACCAACAACCAACATTCTGGATAAAATATTTTTAAATATTTTAACAGCATCCAAGAATTTAAAAATTGGTCAAGAACCACCCAGAGGCCAATTAAAAAAAATGTAAGATAGAACCCAGAGTAGAAATAAATTGAGGGTTGGCTTTCAATTTGATAACACTTGAAAATGGTGAATTTGAACTTTGGTTTTCAGACCCTCTCAAGACACCAACAGAGAACAGGCAAAGCTCACACATCAGCCAAGTTGGAGTGTCTAATAGAAAATGCTCCCAACATAGAAGTGGTTACCCAAGATTTTATATCTTCACAAGAAGAATATCCTAGAAGCTAATCTGCCTCCCTCCTTGCTTTCATACTAATGCAAGAGAAAACAACCAACTGAACTTTGGCTTTCAATACAGAGGAAGAAAAATAAATCCTCTTTGAAAATTTGTAGCCAACATCTAGTGTTTACGTGCATTTACAACCTGAATTTCCAGGACATGAGTAGTCTGAAAAGCTTATAGCTAAGAATGTAGCTTGAAGTATCCAGAGCTGGTAAAACCTCTTGATAGCCTGCAGAAGAAAATGAAAAGACTTTTTGGAGAAAACCACCTAAAATCCAGGCTTCAAAGAATTCCCAGAGGTATTGTTTCTAGAATTATGAACTCACATTCAAAAATACAAAAAATAAAATGCAGTTGAAGTATCAGAGATGAAAGTCAGCAAAAGCATATGTTGTCAGACCTATAGATACTCCATATATCTGAATTATAAGAATAAGGTAAGTATAATGATTTTAATAATTAAAGTATCAAATATGAGCAAAACAAGAAAATATAAAAAGTAGTAAGCATATCTAAAAATATTCATGTTGAACTTGAATAATTAAAAATATTTGACAGCAAGAGCTCAGTAGGTGAGGGAAACATGTTCAGTAAAATTTAATATCAATTTTTAATTAAAGCCTGATACAACATGTACTAGAGGAATTTCCTTAGTTGGATCAAATACAGTTCCACATATCCTACCACAACTTCCAGTTAATGGAAAAACTTGAAAATGTTCCCTTGAAGTGCATTTAACATTATAGTGAATTTTAAGAAAACAGTGTCAAGAAGAATACATAAGATGGTTGGATAGGGAGAAACATGACTGCCATTTTTCTCAGAAAATCTCATTGTGTTAAAAATGTACTACCTACGCATTATACACATAAGAAAATTATTTTAAAGTTGCTTCAGAAAAATATATAAAGACCAGCTGCATTTCTATTCAGTAGCAGCAAAGATATGGAAAGCATAACTCAGTGTTCACATTTATGTTTAGAGTACATATCTACAAGCACAGACAAGAAAGGAGTGGAAACCATGTGACCAGTGCCTAATCACAAACGAGAATGCTGTCCGCACTGCAGCAAACACTTACATGCTCCTCCATAATCACTGACCCCAAATGGCAATATTACCCTGACTTAACAGATAATAATTCCTTTTACTTTTTTTTTTTTTTACGGAAATGTACAGGCAGGAATGAAGGCAAGCAGAGGCAGGCAGGCAGGCAGAGAGAGGAGGAAGAAGTACGTTAGTTATTTTATTTTAGTTGTTCATCTTGGTTGCTCTCTCCAGCCCCAGGACTCAAAGCCGGGTCCTTGGGATGACATGGATTGTGCACAGATGGAGGCAGCAGACCTAACCACTACTCCACCAGGGCATGCCAAGTCCCTTCCCTTTCCTACCAGTTTTGACATATATGTAAGCATGTATAGACAATAAAATTTGTTTTGCCTGTTTGTAATCTTTATATAAATGTAATCATATTCAATACATTCTTCCGCATTTACATTTGCTTGGTCAAGATAGCAGTAAGAAAAAGAGAAATAATTCTATAGAAAGAGGAGCCACATCCTCTAATAGGGACTTTGCAGAAGACGAAATCCAAGTAATAAATAAATATGTGAATAATAAGATAATCAGTCTTACTAATAATCAAGAGAATACCAATTAAACTGACAATGAGATGCCAGTTCATGACCAATATGTGAGCAAACAATTAAAATATCAAGCATATATGGGGATTTGAAGCAACTAGAACCATTATGTACTGTGGTGAGAATGTGACTTAGTACAACCACTTTTGAAAACAAATAGACTTCATAAAGTGCAGTTGGAAATGCACATATTCTATGTACCATCTATTGCACTCTCAGGTACATAACCTAGAAAAACTCTTGCTTGACTAATCAGGATTTGTAAACAGCTCAGCAGGATTGTTTTTAGCACAAAACCTGGAAACAACTCAAATGCACACCAGCAGTGAAATACATAATTGAAATAACGTATAAATCACAATATTACACAAACACTACACAACATCATACTATACAAATACTATAAAATTGATGAATCAGATATAAGTGATGAAGTGAATACAAAATACTAACATTTCTAGACTGCAGATTCTTTGTCTATAAAATTGGGATTTCCCCAAAAGATAAATGTTTATTATTCTTTACAAACTGGAAATATCCTCTTAGAATAAATTATTAACACTAAAAAAAAAAAAAGATCATCCAATAAGGAATAATCCAGGATGTATTATGCAGATTTTAAGTGACTTCATTTATGAGATTTCTCACTTTCAATTAATGGGATCTTTGATTTGCAGACGGAGGAAGCGACTAGTGCAAGGTTATGCCCTGGTAGAACTATTGGCCAATGTGGGTTAAAAATGTGAGTAGTCACAAGATTTTACAAGAAATACTAGTCATCAGGAAAATAGGTTGAAGAAGCGAAAACAGAAGTACAAAGTTGAACAGAACAAAAGTGCTGAAAGTAGAGATAGATGATGAGTTAACATCTGAAGAAGGGAAGCCACAAACACTGTGTGTCAAAAACAAGTAGAAAGGGAGGCTCAAAGTGGAATGGGGGGGTCCGGTTACTTTTGGCAGGAGTTTATGTTTATATTGGCAGAATAACATTGGACATCTTGAATGATTCTATAAAAATAAAGTCAACCAAATCCATTTGAGAGCTTGGCGTAGGGAGAAGGGATGGATTTTTTACCAGCATTACAAATTGAAAATTAATTTCTAATTACTTTTATAATTTTGATAAACTGCATAACTGGAGGGAGACATTAGAATGGCATAACCCGATTGCATTTAAACATGGGAACATGGATTACTGCATCAAAGTGTCTTCTTTCTCCTACATGACTTATTTTTAATGAAAAGTCAACAATGGGGTATTAAGTTCAATTGGATTGTGGTTAACGGGAGACAGGAATCTCTGCAGTCCTATACTCTAGATAGACTGAACACATTTCCTTGAGACAAAAATAGGACCCGGCTTTTGGGCCCCCTCAACAAATTGGGCCCAGGGCAAATCGACTGCCCTTTTTGCCCCATGTTACAGACAGTCCTGATTTATTAAAATCATAGTTGGAAATAGGACAACAAAGAGTACTGTCCCATTTAAAAAGGAACCTACAGTCAGCCTAACTCCAGGGCATCCTAAATTGTTTATCAGCTTCTAGCTGTAGGATTACTGACCATGTTATATTACGTTGTATCTATAACCATCATTAATCCCCATCACTGTGCCAATAGTAACTTTGCCTTCTGTATTCTCCTTCTCATTCCTCGATCCAGACCATGTTTGGAAATTGATGGTTGGATCAAATGATTCAAAATCATTTCCACTAGATTTTATTTTTAATTTAATATTTGTTCTATCTCTTTTGGCTAGGTAGTACATACAGATGGCTCAAATTCAAAAGGAAAATTTTGCTCAAAATTTAAAAACGCACCAAAACGAAGTAAAATAAACACCCGTCTTTCAGGTATTGAAGACTTTGGGAAGTCCTTTAATAAAGAACTCTTTTATTTTTAAAAAGTGATTCAAAATCCTTCACCAGACACTGTGATGTATCAATTCTAATTTACTATTATCTTTAGCCTAGGTAGGCAATAGAGTATTTCAGTATCTTCATCTTTGCAATAAAACATTGGAAGATGAAAGCCAAACTTAAGTCAGAAATAATTTAATATCTAATTTCAGGAGTGTCGAGTTAGTTTCCCTCGAAGCAGAAATTGAGATGGAGATTCTTCAACAAGTGATTTATTAAGGGAGCATTCTCCAGAAAAAGCAAGTGAAGGGAACGGAATAAAGCCAGTTAAAAAAAAAAAAAGGTTGAGCAAGAATGTGCTCTAACCTGGAGTCTAGATTTAACCTGAGCCTATAGGGAGAGCTGGAACATGAATTGTACAATCGGGTGCTACTGCCTTTTGTATGCCTGTGTCACCCAGTTCTTGTCTAACACTGACTGTGGAATAGAGGTAGCATTAAGGTAGAGTGTATGGGTTATCTCCCAGGCAAGATGAGGGGTCAGCTATCAGTGTTAATAGCCAAAACTTACAGGAAATGTAAGGATGGGAGCAGTTAAAGAGGATCTTGGCATGGCACCAAAAAGTCTACCAGAAACAGAAATTTTCTGGAAATGCTTTCATTGCTTATTGGACCATGGAACTGGTATAAAATAAGTTGCCAGGTTTGAATTCTGTACAATACATTCCTTTATACTTCATGAACACATCTCAGTGCACTAGAACAAAAGAGAATGGATTTTTAGAAAAACTGCACTTTAAAATGAGACAGGATCTACACTTGTAGGGCATAACTACTAATAAGATTTTACTGAGCAACAAACTCATAAACTTGATCACTGATGACTGTCAACTGGAAGAAACGATATCAATACAAATTGGAACATTTTGAAATATTTGACAGAATAATGAGGATATGGGGCAATTCAGGACTTTCATATAATCTTTGAAATATTATATTTACAAAATAAAAGTAAATCACATTTACCTGACCAAAAAAGGGGAAAACTTCATAAAGGGAGATATTTCCCCAGAGACCGCTGAGCAAAAACACTGCTTTCCCTAAAACCTTTTTTAAATCGGCACATATTGCCAATCTCAAATCGGATATAATTTTAAAAGGCTTGCTGCTAATAAGTTTTATGATAATTTAGAAGCCGAAGAGAGCACTAATTATTGTAATCGGTGCCCATTAGTCTCAAACCCATCAAGACCCTAAAGTGAAGTTAAGGCTGCAGCTGCTACCCAATACTAATACGAGGACCTTAACTCTTAGCTTTCCATCCTCCTGCCTCATGTAAATGAGAGCAGCCATTCTTCCATACTATCTACCGTAGGATCTGGAGCAATAAACAGTGCTCTACTCTACTGTTCTCTCTTCCACTCATTACTGAAAGCAGTAGTGACTTCATTGCAAGTAAAAAGTGGAAGGTATTAATATTTTTGAGTATCTTTTGGAAACAGAAATTTTAAGTGCTTAAAATAGTAAATTTTCATAGACATGATTTTATTTTATTTTTTTAAGGATAGGTGCAGGCAGGAATGAAGACAAGGAGGCAGGTAGGCGGGAAGAGAGAGGAGGAAGAAACATCTTTTTTTTTTATTTAGTTGCTCACACTGCTGCTTCTCCTGGACCCAGCACGTGACTTTCTCCTCTGGAGGCAACTGACCTAACCGCTGCTCCACCAGGGAATGCCATATCCATAATCTTTAAAAATAACAGTATAAAATATCTTTATTCTAAGGCTAAAGAAACTCAAGTTAAAAGAAGCTAAATAACTTGCCAGAATTCTCACAAATACTAAATTACTATACAAGTGTTTGAGCTTAAAGATTGGGCTCAAAAATCTGTGCCCTACTCACACATTTATGGACAGCTAATATATTACAAAGGATCCAAGAGCATAAAATGAGAAAAGAAAAGTCTGTTCAATAAATGCTGTTAGGACAGTTACGTAGAAAAGAATGAACTAGACCAGCAACTTACACTATTACACAAATATTAATTCAATATGGAATAAGGACTTGAATATGCTCTTTGACATTGACCTTAGTGAAGTCTTTGTGGATTCATCTCCAAGACCAAACAAAAGCAAATTTAAAGAAATGGGACTATATCAAACTAAAAATCTTCTACACAGTGAATGAAACTATTATTAAAAAGAAAAGGCAGCCAACTGACTGGGAGAAGATATATTTTCAGACAGGGGGCTAATATCCAAAAATATATAAACAACTCATGCAACTCAACAACAAAATTAAAAGCCAGTTACAAAATGGGCATAGTATCGAACAAATAGGTTTTTCACCAAAGATCGCATACATATAGTCAACAGATACATGAAAAGATATTGTTTTATCACTTATTAATAGGGAAATGCAAATCAAAACCACAGTGAGATCTCCCCTCATACTTGTTAGAATGCCTATTGTAAAAGGACAAGAAACAGTGTCGGTGAGGATGTGGAGAAAAAGGTAACCTCGTGCACTGCAGGTGTCCATGTAAATTAGTGCAGCCACTTTGAGGTAAAAATAGAACTATCATGTGATGAAGCCACGGAATATAAAACCCTATTTCTACAAGATATGTGCACCCCTATGTTCATTGAAGCATAATTGACAATAGCCAAGATACGGGAAAAACCTAACTGCCTATCAACAGATGACCAGATACACCGCAGAATACTACTCAGCAATAAAAATATGAAATCCTGCCATTGCTAAAACATGGATGGACTTCAGGAGATCATGCGAAATGAAATGTCAGAAGGAGAAAGACAGGTACTCGTGATTTCACTTGTCTATGGAATATAAAGAAAGCAAATGAACAAATAAAAGAAAAGCAAACACTTAGACTCTGACAACAAATGGTGGTTACAGGGGTTTGGGAAATACAGAACAGGCCAAATAGGTTGATTGGTTGGTGGTAGATGGTTAATAGACATTCAGGGGTGGGCAAGCTTTGGTATATACAGTTGTTGAGGTACAATTCTATTTATTTGAAAATGATGCAGTGTTGGAAATCCATGTTACCTCAATTTAAAAAAAAGACTTACGTGCACTTTATACTACCCTAGTCATTCTCAAAATGTGGTTTCTAGACCAGCAGCAGCAGCATCAACTTAGGTTTTAAAAGTACAATTTTTTATACCTTATGCAGGACCTACTGACCTATAGGTTGCTAGAATTGGGCCCAGAAATCTGTATTTTAACAAGTCCTTCTGATGCATGATAGTTTGAGAATATCTGTCCTACTCTACATTTCTTTTTCTCCCAGTGGAAATAACCAGATGTCTGTGGTCCATATTTAGATATCATTTCCTCTTAGAAATTATAGGTCCTGTGACCCCAGTGATATCCCTGAACTTTAACTTTAAACATTTCATGTAAGTTTATTCAAGGCTTTGTTTACTTTGCTTTTTCCTGAGACTGGCAAATAATTCTATTTCCTGGACACATCCTAAGTCTACCCAACATTATCACATCTTCAACTTAATTCTCATTCATTCATTTTTTTTTTTTCATGTAACTGCTATTATTTGAAAGCTAGACAGAAATGGCTCCCCCCAAGATAGTCATGTTCTAATCCCCAGTAACTCTGAATTTGTTGTTATATGACAAGGGAAGTTAAGATTAGAGATAAAACTAAGATTGTTAATCAGCTAACCTTAAAAGATTGAGATTTTCCTGAATTACCTGGCTGGGCCCAAGTAGTCACAAGAATTCTTAACAAGAAAAATCTAAATATAGAAGAAAAAACCAGCAAGATGACATACAAAGGACTCACTGTAATGTTGACTTTGAGGATGGAAGAAGGGGCCGTGAGCCAGGGAATGCAGACAGCCTCTGGAAGCTGGAAAAAACAACAAAACAGATTATTTTCAACAATCTCTAGAAGGAATTAGTCCTACTAACACTTTGCTATTACCCCATTGAGACTCATCAGACTACTGACTTCAGAACTGTAAGAAAATACAATTTTCATGCCATTAAGTTAATGGAATTTGTCATAGCAACAATAAGAACCTAACATAGGTCCTCTCCTCATCATTGAACATAAAGTAATGAGCAAGAGAAGTTCAGTCCCAGCTCTCAAGTAAGGGAGATACTTACACATTAGTAAGGGAGAAAAAAGAAAATTACCTATCATTGATAAAAGTTATGCTAGGGAGCACTTGCCTGGAAGAAAAGGTATTTAAGTTCAGATAGGAAAGACGGATAGGAGAGACCTACACTAAGTAAGGTATGGGAAGTGTATTTGTGGATGTGCATGATCAAAAAATAGAATTAAAAGAATCTGGTTTGAAAAATAGCAAGCAATGTTTAACATCTTAGAGTTTCTAAAGTATGTGTGCATAAGGAGATTTCTACCTCTAATCCTTGAAAGAATATCCAAGTGAATACAGAAATTTGTAATTTGGATTTCCACACCATTATATCAATAATCCAAATGGTAAATTATTTAGCAATTCAATCTTTCTCCCCCAAGTCTTTCCTAAACTTCACCATTTATTTATTTGGCTATTTGACATCATCTTTGTGAAAGGTTATGTGAGAGATAGGGTTTTTAAAAGTTTCGTCTCTGTTCCTATCTGATTTCAACTACTCAGAATAATTATAGGCAAGAGTAAAGAAAAGACAAAAATGAACAAGAACTGAAATTTATAGGTTCTAACTTATGTTTTCAATTATCATGAATAACAAAGAAAGAAAATTTTAAATAAAACATCAGTTGCTAGGTACAGCAATTGTAGTCCATTATAATATTGTGTTGCTGCAGAGAATATTCAAAAAATTTAAACATCATCAAACATTATCCAATAGAATATAAGAACAAGTATAATTTCATTATTTACCATAGTTTACTTAAGACTTTGAAAGGGGTATGACTTTGTTCAGAATGAACTTTTTTTTGTTAAACATGGAAAATTATCCCTTAGAGCAGGTGCCAACAAACTTTTTCTGTAAAGGGCTAGAGAGTACATTTTTTTGCCTTTGCAAGACAAATGGTTTCTGTTGCAACTACTGGATCTGTTTTTTATTGCAAAATCAGCCATATACAATATATTTTAATAAATTTTTTTACAAAAACAGGGAGGGGAGTAGTAGTTTGACAACTCCTGTCCTAAAC